>JAKWIY010001001.1:0-26615 GCA_027704805.1 Solanum corneliomulleri
CAATTTCATAATCATAATCATGCAAGCATACAACTTAAGCACATAGCAGGGTTTACAATACTATCAACACATACATTCACTATTAAGGGTTCACTACGAATGTCGTAACATAAACCATAACCTACATCCACCGAAGAATTGGATCAACAAGAAATCTCCAAGCTTTGTTATTCCTCTTCCCCTCTCGATCGATCAATCTCTCTCAATTCGTGTCTCTCTTTTCTCTGTTCTTTCTCTTTTGTTTTATTCAAACCCTCTTTCCTTTACCCTAATTAAAATATAATTAAGTGTAAAAGAGGACAATAAAACCCCACTAATTAACTCAAAGTTACCCCTTTTATCCCTCAAGGATTTGAGTTATTAATATAAACCCTCAATCCTTATAATTAAGGAAAGAATAGTCCAAAACGTCCCTTAAAACGTGTGAAGAAATCCCATTCTGCCTGGGATTTGCGCAACCAGTGACGGCCCGTCGTGCCTGCGACGGTCCGTCACACAGGTCGTCGCAACCCCCCCCCCCAAAATTCAGGTGGACTGTGACGGCCCGTCACACCAGTGACGGTCCGTCCTGCACCTCCGTCCTGACGGTCAGAAACTCGTTTCTTGTACCAAATTCTCAAAAGTTGAAGTGTTTTGCAACGGGAACTCACGACGGTTCGTCGTGGATGTGACGGCACGTCCTGCAGGTCCGTCACAATTTACAGAGAGTCGATTTTCAGTATCCAAATTGAAGAATTCTAAGTGTCATGGAAC
This sequence comes from Solanum corneliomulleri, assembly GCA_027704805.1. Taxonomy (NCBI): domain Eukaryota; kingdom Viridiplantae; phylum Streptophyta; class Magnoliopsida; order Solanales; family Solanaceae; genus Solanum; species Solanum corneliomulleri. The sequence continues at coordinate 754 of JAKWIY010001001.1, forward strand.
GGAACCTCCTCGACGGGCCGTCGTGACCACGACGGTCCGTCGTGACACCCGTCGTCCCCGCCAGTTTTTCCCAGAATTACAATCTGCTGCTCAAACGACTAAACAGGTCGTTACAAAATGATTGAAAAGAGCAACAAATAGAGAATTGACTCAAACTCTTCTTCTACTGCTTCTTTGTTCCCTAAAACAAAAACAAAAAAGAACTGTCAACAACTCCATTGCACAATTGCTTTGTGAAAACTCGAATACTTGGCCTCCATCTCATTCATAAAAAGTTTCGCAATTCCGCTGAACCTTATGACAATCCACTTGCAGTTGCAACTTCCTTTGTTAAGAAGTTGGGCGTACAGAAAGAAATGAACAGGCAGGGACGTCATATTACACATGAAAACAGAATGATATTTTTTGAAGTAGCAGGTCCCGTTATTTTTCTCTGTAGATTTTTGCTTTTCTTTTTTCACCTTTAAATTACAGAAAACGATATAGATAGTCCAATCCACGTTCCTTCGTGCAACAACAGACTTTCCCACATGATACTTCATGTTCATCAGAAGTTACCTTCATATTATCCTCAGGCTAAGGGTGTACATATATTTGCAATTAGCAGCAAAACAGAGCAAAACCAAAGCAATAACATCAAAAATTGACTGTAACTATTAGGCAACAAAAACAAAGCACCAAAATATTTACCTGTATACTGACCGCCTTCTCTCGCCACTTCGAAGACCTTTCATGCAGCGTGTCCCACCAAACTCCTTTTCTGACAAAGAAAACCAGAAAGCTGAAGCAATGCTGAGTAGTAGAGGAATTCCACGGACTGTCAATGATCCAATAAGAGTAGTTTCTCTGTCAACAAATCCCTGCAGCAAAAAGTTCCATATCAAAAGGCAGAGCTCATGATAAAGAATAGCTAAGTTCCTCATCCAAAAATATTTACCTGTATATCATCCAGGCACAAAAAAGAGAAACAATTTAATGGACAATAACATGTGATTTCAGACAATTATACAGATGATGAGAGTAGCTGAAAAGGTTTTGGAAGAAGATGATGAACCTTAATAACCGTCAGAAGAGAAGTGGAGCAGATGACCGTTTCTATATAATTAAATTAGGGCTGTTAGGAAATAAATTTATAATAATCATATTAATAGTTTTAACTAATATAGGGTTAATAGGTTTTAACTAATATATTTAATAATTAATATATATTGATATTGTAGGGTTAAAATGGTAAATCAACTTTGGGGTTAAGAGGTCATGCTTATATAATATTATATTTTACCATGAACCACAAACCCTCGGGTTGTTTCATGTAAATTTTCTTCCTTCTACATTAAGAAAATTATTTTCACATTCATTTGATGAATTTGGAGGTCATATACCACACTAATAATTTTTGCATCCGAATGGATGTAATTCTAATTACTAACGAGTATATATATCGACAAGATCAAAATCTTGGTTTCTTTTAAAGCCTTTGACACAAAGTCTTGCTTTATATTTTTCAACAGTTCCATCAATGTTATTTTCCTTCTAAAGATTCACTTTGAACCCAAAGATTTATTTTCTTGAAGAAGATCAATTAACTTCCAACATTGTTTATTGACACCATCTTTCCAAAAAATGAGTCTACAGAAGACACAGGAAATGTTACAAAATCATATTAGAAGGAAGTAAATTTCCTTTAACATTTACTAAGCCTCTGAATCTCTTTATTAAGTAGATTATCATTTTCATTTCCTAGTCATAGGTCCTATTTTAATTCTTTTAGGAATAGGAACTTGGACTTTGACTAACTCCCACACTTTGAAATATTTCAAGTTGGATTTCCTTCCTTTCCATTTCTCATATGGAAAAGATTTTATTCTGATCAAACAAAATCGCTTTCTTTCTAAAAAGACAACTTTTTGTTGTTCACTTTTGCAGTAAGGATAGTTCTCCACACAAGTTTTGTGTAAACCCGAACTTATAAATAATGCATCCATCATTTCTTTCAACGTTTGCTTTTTCATTAGATTGAGGTGAATATGACAGTAATTTGATAGATATTCCACTTTCCAAACACTGCACAATGAGATTTATACTCTCCATTCTTATCACTTCTTATATTTTTTCACACTAATTTTCAACTTCGATATTACATTATCTAGACATTTCTATTGCTTCATCCTTACCATTCAGCAAATAGACATAGTCATTTCTAATGCAATTTTCAATAAAAGTAACAAATACTTTTTCCCACCATGAGATGGTGTTAACTTCATATCACAATGTCAGTGTAAATCAATTCTAAGGGATTAAAATTCCTTTCAACAGATTTATAAGAATACTAAACATACTTAGATTCCACAAAAACTTGACATTTTTCATTTATTGCACTAAAAGTTAGGCAAAACTTCTAAGTTGATCAGTTTTTCTTACAAAGTTTTGTAATTGACATGCCCCAAGTGTTCATGTCACAAACATTGACTAAAGCAAGTAAGAACAAATAAAAACATTGAGTTTGAAAAACTCTTCGCGAGGTAGCTTTTTCCTCACTAATATTTTATTCCTATTTTTTACAATTTTGTGTGATGCAAACATTGTTTAGATTGTCAAATGTCCTTTTCAGAAGGAAATTTCCATAACTTTCAATATGATTGTTATAGAACTACCCATGAACAAAGTTTCATCGGGTTCAATAAAGACAATATAGACCAAATGTTATTTTTACAAAAACATAGCAAATGACTATTCGCCAATATTCATGTCTATGCAAATACTTTTATTATAATAGACATATCTTTTCATGAAAAATCACAATATTTTAAGTGATATTTTTTTCATAAAAGAACACAATTATTTTGAACAAGTATATATATAATATGGATGTTTCATACTAGTCACACTATATACTAGTAATAGAGAAACTCAACAACCACAATACCAAATATACTCCAAGAATTTTTTGGGTATACATAATACAAAAGTATCATTACATTTCATATATTTTGCTCCAAAGTTAAATTAGACACCAAGTCTAATCATAAGCAAATACCCCCACATTCAAATGTGATCTCAAAATATTTTTCAAGTATTTGAAAATAGTTTTTTCCACATATTTTAATGTTGGAAACATTATTTTACAAAAGAATTATAGTGCTGCAATTCTCTTTGGCAATGTTTACACAATGTCAAAGTTCATTCCATAGAAACAAAATACCAAAATCACAATTCATTGGTTTTTCCTCTCCTCTATCAATAAACATACCATTAGTATTTTAAATACCAACAATAAGGACAAAAAAAAATTGTACACAATTTATTTCTATATTGCATTGAAGTTTATAGAAAATCAAAAGTACAATATTGACTTATTATGTGAAGTTTTCATATTCTTCAAACCAATTGCATAGTCCTTTATCTAGAGTATAAAACCACAAAAGTTTATTAGTCTACAAAAATCAGACACACTAACATTTCTCACGGAGTACAAAACTACAAAAGTTTTTTTTCCTCCTCTAAACAGAATAACACATATTCTTTATCACATATAAATGTTTTTCTTATCAAATAGTCTTCCAACTATAACATTTTGACATACTATTTTATCAAACAAAAATATGCATCTCTCATTTTTGCAAACTAAAGAATTTTAAAAGCAACAATATTTGCGAAGTAAAATTCATTCCACAACATATGGTTTGCATATCTTTTTCCAAACATACACATGATAAAAATTAAAAATCAAAGATGATAACTCTTAGAACTATTTCCTCCTTTGATAATTTAATAAGAAGGTTACCTGATAATCGTTAAACAGAATACCATAAAAAATTTCTGTTTACATTCTCACTTCAACGTTGCTAAACAAAGCAACGAATCATGGAGAAGTAATGCATTTATCTTCTACTTCCATGATCAGATTCTCTCAATCAGTAGAATACAAAAATACTAACAGTAAATAATTTCCTTAAGATTGTTAGTCATCTTGTATTTCAAGCATACTTAGAAGAAACTTTGAACATCTTTGTAAGACAACAAAGTTTAAGAACATTTTCACAACTAGAAAATTAAAAATAGTAGCGAAACTAGAGTCAGAAACAAATTTTTAAAAAAATGTATGAAATATTTTTCTTAAAGAAGAATTGTTGTTAATATGTGTCTAAAGAATCTTGCCGATTCCAACAAACTTTGCAAAACACGAAGTTACCAAGTTTAATGAACCAGTGAAGGAAAAAAATAGAAGAATTGAAATTAATTCACAAATCTAAAATTTGTAAACACGTACCGAATCTGGAAATTTTTAATAGGATCAAGTCCACTGAACTCACAGTGTCCCCTTAAGAAAATTATTCCCCTCTAGTATCCGAGGTTTGATTTGGAATATGACCTCCCAGGGTAAAATGATCTCCATCACCAGAGTATAGATACCAAAACTCCGGTTGTCAGCGAACCACTCAACGGCAGTAAAGTACACTAAGATACTAGATTTAGTAGTAGAAAAGAAATCCATAAATTCTATATTAAAATGAGAGGAATCTCTCAATTTATAGAAAACAAAGGTAGTGCCAAAAGGTTCTTATTGTGTCTTACCGGAAAGGTCACAAACCTTTGGAAAAGTCACAATCTTTCAAGAAAGGTCGTCACCTTTCATAAAAGTCGCAACTTTCCATAAAAGTCACAACTTTTCATAAAAATCACAACTTTTCATAAAAGTCACAACTTTTCATCAAAGTTGCAACATTTCATAAAAGTCACAACTCTTCATAAAAGTCGCAACTCTTCATTTTCCATTCACACCTTTTTAAAATCCAACAGTTAGAACATTTTTTGGTCGAATAGTTGAGAACTTTTGATAGTCATGTAAGACTTTCAAGTATACATTTTTCCTTCCCACGACAATAAAATATTAGGTGTGCAAATTGTTAGTTAATACATTTTAGTTTCCAATTTTTAGTATTTCAATCATGCAGATCTGAATTCATTTGGTTGGAATCAATCTTGAAAAAACAAATCCCCTCATCCAAACAGGTTTTACATCTCTTTTTTTTTTCTATAGGAACCTTTTGAATTGAGTTGCATAATGCCATCTCTCCAAACAGCATTACCCCCTGAACTTGCCAACAACGCCATCCGAGTAAGTATCATCTAATTCTAGCTATTTGCATATATGCAGCCTCTAGAATTGTTTTCAAAGTGATTTAAGTATGCATTTCTTTCTTTTTGCTATTGTCTCTTAGCTTCATCGAGAGTGTCTATGACGAGCAAAATACATTGGCAGTAAGGTACGTTTTTTCTTCTTTATGCTGCTCTAAAATTCTATCAGTTGTGTTGGTTGTTGTCGATAAAGTTTTTCAGTCCTATTTTGCCTAGGATTCACTTAGGTTTGATTATCCTTTCATGTGGTCCTTAAAAGTCAAGTGCATGATTACCAATGAACTTTATTGACACATTTCCCTTCCTCACACCCTCGAGTGAACCCCATGGTCTTTAAGTCCTTTTTATATATTGCACATTTTTATTTACATCGGCAAAAGATGTACAGTTTTGAGAAGTGCCTCGACAATTTCGCACCCCCAATTCCACACCTCCTCCTCCCCCCAAAGAGACAAGAATGCAAGTTGTCATATATTTATCTTTTTTACATGTTAAGAAGCTGCTCCCCCTAACATAAAACCTTGGCGTTTTAACTGGACGTTGAGCATGATAGAACCTACCATGTGAAAAATTGCTTGATCAAAATAATTTAAAAATTATGTGAAAAATTGTTGAACCAAAAGCACTGGTGCAAGAGATAGGCTTGTTTTTTATTCTATTGCATGGAACTGTCATTGTGTTTACTATATTTCAGATAAATTTGACTGTCTTTTGAGAAGTAGCTACTTATATAGTTGTCTGTCCCTAATTTGCAGCAACATAACACAGCTTCTTGTTGGTATGGTGAGACAGAAGTTCAAAAAGCATATGCATGAGACTGATCCAGATAAAATTCAGAAATTGAAGGAGGAGTAAGTTCATTCCATCTTGTTTTTTTTTTTGCTTTTATTGTTTTCAAAGAAAATGGATGTCCTTCCAAACTAGTGGGAATTTTCAAACGATTATATAACTTGGAGCCAGTTCACATCATGAACCACCTTCTGATTGGATGCATTCCATTATTTTCCTATGGTATTACAGTGCTGCGAGGGGGCTTATAAATCACATGCTGCATGAATCTGAGAAGATGACCGGCCGGAAATTCAGCCAGGGTTCTTGAAATTGCCTGCTAGCACAGGGACAATAATGACATACTCTAAATTTTACCTAAGAAGGCTCAACTTTTTATTTTCTATCTTCGCCCAACCTTTGAGGGTCCATTTATTTTCTTACCTTTTTTGAACAGAAGTTTTTAGACGAACTTTTCTATATCTTTGTGAGTTGAAAAACATTCATTAGTAATATACGTAAACTAACTGTAGTGTCTCAATTGATAAAGTCTTTAAATCAAGCAATTCTCTTGAAAACTGAACCATGAAGTGACCCTTTTTTGGATAAGCAATTCCTTTGGTATACCAATAAGAGGCTAAGAGGCAGATACCTCTCTCTTGATGTATTTGCTCTGTGTAGAGGTTACTTTTTGAAATTAACTAAATTATCCATGTGTTTGGAATTTAAATGCCTTTTGAAGGTGTTTTACCAATGTTTTTTTTTTATAATTAGGTTCCATGTCAATAAAAGATTCATGTTAAATAAGTGAAATTTAAGATGGGTAAAATGTCGATAGTTGCATTAAGCATTTGAAGAGTGCACGGACAAAATTACCCCTCAACATTTATTTTAAGGGAAAAAGGACAATTATACCCTTGAATATTCGTAAATGGTATGCGTATACCTTTCATTATACTTTTAGAACGTCAGTACTTTTGCCATCCACAATTTGGAGCATATTAAGTTAACGGTGGTACAAGTGTCTCGATCCTAACCACTGACTTGATATTTGTTAAATTTCTACCCAAAATTAAAAAAATTCACCTGAATTAATCTAGAAACCCGTCCAAATACATAATACCATGACCCAATAATATTAACCCAGACCCCCAAATCAATTCACCTAAGGGCGAAGAATAAAGTGGCAACCGTGCTCCGCCACTATACGGCGGCTCAAGATGTATAATTGTAGGCCGAATCATGATCCGATGGGCAAAATAGTGAAGCACAAGCATCAACGAAAGCAGTTTTCGTCAACAAGGATACAACCAGATCTCAATGGTTCATTAAATACTCGAGTGAATGATTTGGGGATCTTGTTGAATATTTTTGGTTATGAGTATTATGTATTTGGGCTGGTTTTTAAATTAATTCGGACGGATTTTTTTAATTTTGGGCAGAAATTTAACAAATATCAGGTTAGTGGTTAGGATCGAGACTCATGTACCGCCGTTAACTTAAAGGGTAGATATGCTCCAAAGTTTGGACAACAAGGGTACTAACGTCCTGAAAGTATAACAAAGGATATATGCATATCATTTACGAAAGTTCGGGGGCATATTTGTCCTTTTTTCCTTTTTAATAGCTAATTTTACCATCTATTATACCCTACAGTCATTTTGCGAACTCAACAAATTCTCTTTTTTAAACCCAAACACGACCTGCTATATGAAATAAAATCATTCAACAAAACCATTTCAAGGCGTGATGTTGCTTTTCCATCTATCTTCACGCTAAAATTGACGTTGTTGGGATCGTCGTTTGGTCACTTCGTGACTGCATTCTGACTCTAACGTTGTTCTGCCTTTCTTTAAAAGAGGAAACATATGTGGGCCGGGTTAAGGGAAGGTGTAAGGGTGAAGGAATTGGGTTGGGTTATGATTAAAGGATTAATTACTTGAGTGGATCTCTTTTAAAAAATAATTACTTGTTTTAGATATACTCTTTAAATATTACCATTTATAGCAATATAATAAAACTATATATTTTATTAGATTTTTCTCTCGCCTCTTTCTGTTTTTTTTTCTCTCTCAGCTTTTTAATATTTCTCTCGCTCCTTTTTTTTTGTTGCTCTTTCTCTCTTACATTTTTCTTTTATTATTTTTTACTTTTTGTTTTCTCTTTGTTGCTCTCTCTCTCTCTCTCTCTCTCTCTTTCTGTTGTTTTTTCCCCTTTTGTTTCTCTTTCTACTTTCTTTCATAGAGTAGTCAATAATCGTAGAATGAACAAAATTTTGTATCGATAATTAAGTAAACAAATAATTTAATCGCAACAAATGAAGGGACGTAACAAATTGCGAATGAATTAATCTTGAATTAAAAATGTATTACACACATATTAAAGTTGAATTAAAAATGTATTACACACATGATCACTACAGATTAAATTAAACTTGTATTAATAATAAATTAAAGAAGTAATCCAATAAGAATAAATAAATCAAAAAAATTCAAAATAAATTCATTACTTTAAAATTTTATTACACAATATTAAAGTTGAATTAAGAATGAATGAGAAACATAACTAACAAAAGACAAGACACGATCTATAAACTGAATTAAACTGATATTATTCATGAATAAAACTATACCATATGTATCTTATAATTTTTTTGCTTTTATCACTCAGAAAAATCAGTGATGGTTGCAATATGTATTAAAAAGGTATTCTGCGTGTCTTATAAATGTATTATTAGTATGTTACCTAAATTATTCTTGTTGGTATCCGTAAAAAAATTAAGTGTGTAATACATATTATAAATGTATTATTCATTAATAAAACATGTATTATATGTGTATTATAAATTACTTTTTATTTGTATCACTAAGAATGTGAGTTGCAATATATATTAAAATGTATTGTGCATGTATTATAAATGTATTGTAAGTGTGTTACCTCAATTATTTTAGCAGATATCATTAAATTGGAGTGAAGTTTGCAATATGTATTATAATAGGATTGGATGTTTGTTCATGATTTTAATACAATTTAATACACTTATGAAACTATCTAACACAACTTCATACAAATGCGATATAGTTCCGTAACTTCTCCTTTTTGAGATTCAATCTAATAATTTTTCTAAAATAAATTATAAAGTTACCCTCTTAAAATTGAGATATAAACTCCAATCAATATTTTCAACTATTTGTAGGAACTGCCTATCTAAACTAATTGCAAAGGAAAGAGCGGTCAATGATTCGTAAACTAAATAAAACTTGTATTAATAATTAATTAGATTAGTACTCTAATTGTAACAAATGAAGAATGTAACAACCCTCTTAGTCGTTTTAGAAATTCCAACATTATTTTTATATTCCTTTTTAGTAGATTTTAAAATAATTTATATGACTTGTAACAATGAGTGACATGATTTTATATTTAATAAAAGATTATTTTATTACAAAAAAATAATACAAAAAATAGACAAAAAAAAGAAAAAGGAAAATAATTAAATAATCAAATAAAATAAATAAAAGAAAAAGAAAAGGGGCAAGTGCCCTAAACTGTTATGACAGAAAGCCGCACGGCTTATGATAAAAAAAAAAAAAAAAGAACGATTTGAAAAAAAATGCAGAGAATAAAAGAAAAGAAAGGGAGAAAAGAAAAGGGAAAAGTAGGAGAAAAATCAATATTTTCATCTCAAGGCGTCAAGGTAATTATTTTCATCCTTTCTATAAAGTTTTTATGTAATTAGAAGTAGATTTTTAGATTAAAACGTGTATAATTTACACTAATATGTGAAACTATTTTTAATTTTGTGTATATGCATATGTTTTTAGCATAAATTTTACCTTAGTCTTATTTACATTAAGTTATATAGATTAATTGCCATTTGTTGATGATCATGAAACAATTATTGGGAAGGGAGGTAAATAGACATGCAAGAAGCCTTCCGTATAAAAGTATTTCAGAAATATCTTTATTTTGGTGTTCAGATATGGGTGATATAAATTGGGATCAATTTGAGATCCTTTTAATAGTATTTCATATATCATTGAGTTTTGAGATATTATATATATAATTAAGTATTAGGTATATGGTATTAAGTGAATGTCCTAATATTTATGATATTGAAAAGAAATTAAAATTTAATCCTAATCTTGAACTTAAGACTTAATTATAAACTTGAGTGAGTTTTTTTTTTTTTTTGTTTAGTCTAAGACGTGCAATATGTGTGTTTGTTAACTTCGAAACCTTATAGTGTTTAATTATTTGAATAGACTGATTTGATTTGGAAGTGCAACAAAGGAGGAAGGCTAAAGTCCCGAAGTGATTGTTCGATAAATTGAGGCAAGTGGATTTCTAAACTCTTGTTAAGTGTATGAAATGCGTGTAATGTCCTTGTGTATATGTTTGGAAGTAACGGGACTGGTGATGGGTTGACTTGCCCACATTGATTAATTCTAATGATGAAAAGAATTGGGATAACAAAAGGCAATGTGATTATTGTTTATGTGTGTTGTGTGAGAAAGGGGTTGAAGTCTTGTTGAATCATTGTTGATGTAACTTCATGTTTGTGTGGTTGTGAATTGTGCGATGTTATGAAAATGGTCATCTCGTCATTATTTGTGTGAACTGTGTCATTGCATTATTCTGAGGCATTGGTTGTGACAAGTGTTATGTGCATTGAGAAAGAATGGGTACTTAAGAGGATGTACATTCGAGGGACGTATCGCGCGCCGCGATGGATACTACCATGTGGTTGTGTTATTACGGATATGTAATTTGTTGAAGTATTGTTGTTGAGGATATGTTAATTGTTGAAGTGTTGTTGTTGAGGATATGTAATTTGTCGAAGTGTTGTTGTTGAGCTACGTGCTACGTAAACTGTGAGTTGTTAGGTGGGTTGATTTTTAATGAGGTTTGTAGTTGTGGAGGTTCGGTCGGTTGGGGTGGTAGGAGTACTCGTATTTCATCCCCTTAGCTTGTGTTTAGAGGTTTACTTGCTGAGTACCGTGTGGTTTGGTACTCACCCCTTGCTTCTACAAATTTTTGTAGGTTATGAGCCTGGATTTTTGTTGTATTGTCATTCTATTCTTTTCCGAGGCTTCTTGGAGATTTGTGAGGTAGCTGTTTCCATCTCAGCAGACTTTCTTCTCCATAATATGATCTGTTGTTATTCTAGAAAGAACAAGTTCATTGAGACTTGAGTTTTTCTTTTGAATCAATTGTAATACTTTAGAGGCTTGTGCACGTGACAACCAGGTTTTGGGGTATAATGTAAGTCGATAATAAATTTTCCGCATTTTATTGTAATAAGTTTAATTTTAGGCTGACTTGTCTTGGTGGGATAAGACAAGTGCCATCACGTCTATTTTGGGTGGTCGTGACAAAATGGTATCAGAGCCCAAGGTTCATAGGTCTCACGTGTGTACAAGTCGAGTCTAATAGAGTCTCGATGATGGTACAGAGACGTCTGTACCTATCTTTGAGAGGCTATAGTGACTTTTAGGAAAATATCTTCACTTCTTGGATCACTATTGTGCGTACTTGGTCCCGTTTTGATTCTTATCGATTCACTCCATTCACTCTCGTTTATGTGATGACTCGTGCGTAGTTCATTTTGTGAATCATTGGCATGTCGTGTATTAGTTTTGTTGTAGATCTGGTATTAAGGTTGAAATAATATATTTATGAAACGAATGCGTGATCATATTTGAAAGAGTTGAGTAGGTTAGTTATCATTGTAAATAATAATAATAATATAGTACTTATCTGGTATAAGCAAAATATGGAATGGTTCGACAATTAGAAGTTAAATGTTTGAAGAATTGACTAGATAATAAATAGTGTAATACAATTGATATAGTTGTCATACCATTAATGGGTTGCTTAGCAAATGATGTTGCACCAATTCAGATCAGAATCCCTTTTGTGGTTTCACAGATTGAGTGTATACCAAGAAGGTCATGATACGACTATTACAATGGTACTGATGGGTACTTGGTTAAAAATTATGAAGTGTGTTACTTTTGATATTGACCTTGCTTACGAAAAGAATACATAGCTGGGTTAGATACAAAACTAATCTGGCAATATTTACAACTATTTGATGGATAAAGTGTGTGACCTATTTGGAGATGATCTTCTCAATAGATATGATATGTACTAGTGGTGGATGTAATGAATTTTCACGATGTGTTACTAGTGGTACATGAAAACGGACATGTTGATTGTTAAGTGCAAATATTAACTACTTAAGGAGATATCTATGTCATACATGCTCATATGATAAGATTTGATGTTGAATTCATATTTGAGAACCCAACTAGCTTGTTGGTACGGGTGGATGTGTTAAAAAATATTTATAAGGAAGCTTTTAGTAGTGGATCTTTGGTATGATATTGATATGTTCAGATTGTGAAATGTATTTTATGATTTTTTTTAAATGAGTGATGATTTCATCGTAGTGTCCAAGAAATTGGATCAATATTGAATGACAAGCATATGGGTAAAGGAAGTCCTAAAGAGTATACTTATTTGAAGACAATTAAGAGTTTTAGTAAGGAAGTGCGGATAAAAGTGGGTTAGTTCTTTGGATTGGATTGGTATAACTGGGTTAAGGATTCATATTGATGAAATAGTTGACTTCGTGGTGATAACAAGAGCTAACTAAGCATGATGGTAATAGGAGTTTGTGATGGATTGTGATTGAGACTAAATCATAAAATAAGAATTGAGGATAAACGAGTTTTTATGGTAATAACGACTTGCGAGCATCTAAGGTTGTGGTTTTTCACTATTTGATGAACATGTGGTTGTATGAAAAGTGTATGATGTGTTGAAAATTTCGCTTGCTGAATAGAATTGAAAGAAGTTGGAGTCATAAATGGAAAGAATTAGTGGGAAGTATTTTAGTCATTGGAAAGAGACAATCGAGAAAAAGGATATTTACTATAATTTAAAGGAAAAAGATATATCTTTAGAGAGTTGAGAATTTAGTTCAAGGATACGTGATTTCATCTGTTTCATTTGATTATGGTAATAGTGCACACGTTCATTAGATTGATAAAATAATATATAGATATATAGATATATATAGAGAATATAGATATTATAGATAGAGGGATATATATATAGATATATATGGAGTATATATATATATATGTATATAGAGTATAGATATATATATATATATATAATGTAATATATATATATGTATATATATATATACATATTATATATGTAGGTATATATATATATATATATATATATATGTATATATATATATATATATATAATATATATATGTATATATATTGGGTAAGAATTGAGAAAAGAATCCTACACAGTTCGACTCGAGTGTGGTGATAAGTTCTTTTATAGTTTCGAATTTGGTAACGGGTACCATTGGATTTTAAGAAGGGTATGACAAGGTCAATGGATAGGCGATCAATAATAAGCTAAGATGTCCAAATTTGGAAATTTTTCATGTATGAGCTAATTCAATAGATAAAAGATTGAGTTACATAATTGAATTCAAAATTCAAGTTTTCATTGTGAGTTTAGATTTATGGTAGTGTGTTTTGTCAAGGTATGAATTGGTAAGGGGTAAGGAATGATTGATCACATTGAGTATGAAGCATTTGAAGGACTTAAATAATTTGAGTAGTAATTGGTTACTTTTGATTGTTATAACTAATGGAATTTCATGTAATGTTTTTATTTCAAGGATAGATAAAAATACCATAGGTTGTTGGTCAAAGGATAAGATTAGTAAGCGAGTCAACCAAAGAAACAAGAGTTGATGTATTGAAGAGTTCAAGATACTCAAAATTTTGTGCCATAAGAAGAATTTAAGCGAAACGAAAGAATTAGATCTTTCATATAGAATCTTGGATTGAAGTTGAAGGACGTATGAATTTTCATATATAATATCTAATATGACTATGGATGTGAATTTGTTTGGTATAAACGTACCAGGTTTTCGTCAACAATTTTTATGAATGTGGAGTTTTGTTTTGAGTGGAAAAAAAAATAGTGTAGTGTGTAAGATTTTGTGTTGTTATGTGGGGCTAATTTATTCATAGTATGGTAGGTGACTATGGATACACAATAGTATGAACCTACAGTTATACAAGGTTAATGAGGATTTTGAGGGGATTAAAACTAATTTATTGATGGGACAATATTAGATTGGTATGATGTGTTACATAGGCAATTGATAGTGAGTACAGATGATGAGCTAGCTTATTGTATCTAAATTATTCGAGTGATCAAGAATATTTCTTTGAGTTTTGGCATGAGGTGCATGATGGTTGGAAAAAGACATGTAAAAGTTTGTGTGACGTTGACATTGGTGTGATTAAGTTATTGTACCTCGATTAAAAGTACTTAGATTTGAAATTAGTGCTATCAATCTTAGTTGTGACTCATAGCTGTCATGTAATGCTTATATAGAAGGAAAAAAAAGGGGGGGGGCATATTTTGGAATTTTTAAAGTATACAACGTGTTTGCTAAAAAGACTTTGATTCTAGTGACAGTTTGAGTGAGGTAAATGGTTGGTGTAGTTATGATGTATTTTTTTTATTAAGAGTGTTAGCTTCAATGGAGTATTGAGAGAAGTACGTGGAGTTTGATGAATCGAGTATTTATTATAAAGTGATGGGGGATCAGACTGGTTGATTGTGGGTGGTTAAACATCGAGAGATGAAGAAAGATGAATGGGATTCTATTTATATGGGCCCTATGGAAGGAATAACTTGTTTTATTCGACCTTGCTTCAGTGTATTCTTATGTAATCACCTTCTTCCTGTTGAGCACTATTAAAGTATGATTCCCTACTTATATTACGCGTGTTTCCACATCTATTGGTGAATTCTTAGTGGTGGATCGGATGAAACGATCCTCTCATTTCCCTTGATACGATGAGATCCTTGGGCAGAATTGATCATTTCAGTTATGATAGGTTTGGTTTTGTTTGGAAGTTGGAGTATATAAGTAGTTCTACACGCACAACCTTGCTTATGAGAACTTATATAAGAGCTATGAAGAGTTACTAAAAGTATTGTTAGAGGTTCTACATTTTAAAGTGTATTGTTTGTTGGGTGTTTACATGATCATTTCCTTCGTTGGGTTAGATAAGTCTGATTCTCTCTTGGAGAGTATCCGATTTCTAAAGATTAGATTTTTATAACTTAAGCTTGTAAAAAGATTGTGTTGTGAAAAGGGAATCGTGATAAGAGGTGTGATGGTTTGTGCACTATGAGTATGTGATGATTGGTTCAAGTTCACTGTTGATTGTAGCTAGTATCAATAGAATGTTATCTTTGCTATGTGAGAAAGGATTTGTCATGATTATTGTGTTATGGTCCAAGGGGTTTCAGTTTAGATTCGGTTCATGGGTTAGTATGTAGCTTGACAATCACTTCTGATATGTAGATCTGTCAAATTTTTATAGTTCAGTTCTGGTAGTTGGTCTTGATAGAATGGTGTTAAAGATAAGATTTCATGGAGAGATGAACAACGACTCTGGAAGATCATGCATTAGATTTTGATAACGTCAATAATTCTTCCTTCTCCTATTTTATGTTCGAGGACGAACATGATTTTAGTGGTGGATAATGTAACACCCTCTAGTCGTTTTAGAAATTCCAACTATTATTTTTTATTAACCTTTTTAGTAGATTTTATAAATAATTTATATGACTTGTAACAATGAGTGACATGATTTTATATTTAATAAAAGATTATTTATTACAAAAAAAAATAATAAAAAAAATAGAAAAAAAAAAGAAAAAGGAAAATAATTAAATAAATAAAATAAAATAAAAAGAAAAAGAAAAGGGGCAAAGTGCCCTAAACTGTTATGACAGAAAGCCGCACGGCTTATGATAAAAAAAAAGAACGATTTGAAAAAAAAATGCAGAGAAGAAAAGAAAAGAAAGGGAGAAAAGAAAAGGGAAAAGTAGGAGAAAAATCAATTTTTTCATCTCAAGGCGTCAAGGTAATTATTTTCATCCTTTCTATAAAGTTTTATGTAATTAGAAGTAGATTTTAGATTAAAAACGTGTATAATTTACACTAATATGTGAAACTAATTTTTAATTTTGTGTATATGCATATGTTATTTAGCATAAATTTTACATTAGTCATAAGTAATTATGACCAATGTTGATGATCATGAAACAATTATAAGGAAGAGGTAAGGTAAATAGACATGCAAGAAGCCTTCCGTATAAAAGTATTTCATAAAATATCTATTTTGGTGCTCAAATATGGGTGATATAAATTGGATCAATTGAGATCCTTTTAATAGTATTCATATATCATTTGAGTTTTGATATATTAAATATATAATTAAGTATTAGGTATATGGTATTAAGTGAATGTCCTAAGATTTATGATATTGAAAAGAAATTAAAATTTAATCCTAATCTTGAAACTTAAGAACTTAATTATAAACTTGAGTGAGTTTTTTTTTTTTGGTTTAGTCTAGACACGTGCATAATAGTGTGTTGTTAACTTCGAACCTTATAGTGTTTATTATTTGATAGACTGAATTTTATTTAGAAGTGCAACAAAGGAGGAAGGCTAAAGTCCCGAAGTGATTGTTCGATAAATTGAGGCAAGTGGATTTCTAAACTCTTGTTAAGTGTATGAAATGCGTGTATGTCCTTGTGGTATATGTTTGGAAGTAACGGGACTGGTGATGGGTTGACTTGCCCACATTGATTAATTGTAGTGATGAAAAGAATTGGGATAACAAAAGGCAATGTGATTAATTGTTTATGTGTGTTGTGTTGAGAAAGGGTTGAAGTCTTGTTGAATCATTGTTGATGTAACTTCATGTTTGTGTGGTTGTGAATTGTACGATGTTATGAAAATGGTCATCTCGTCATTATTTGTGTGAACTTGTCATCTGCATTATTCTGAGGCATTGGTTGTGACAAGTGTTATGTGCATTGAGAAAGAATGGGTACTTAAGAGGATGTACCATTTCGAGGGACGTATCGCGCGCCGCGATGGATACTATATTTCGAGGGACGTATCACGCGCCGCGATGGTTACTATTATCGAGGGTCGTGTCGTGCGCCGCGACAGATGCATGGACAGATATGTCCCCCATGGGTCCCGGACTGAGAGACAGCGGGTGTGTATCATTAGGTCAGACATGCATCATTATACTTGACATTGTATTCCATTGCATTGCACATAGTTATCATTAGTGAACTTGATATCGTGTTTTGCTGATCTTCTGATTACCTTTCTGTGGAACTTGTGATTGATCAATATTGAGCTTGTTATTACGGATATGTAATTTGTTGAAGTTGTTGTTGAGGATGTAATTTGTTGAAGTATTGTTGTTGAGGATATGTAATTTGTCTAAGTGTTGTTGTTGAGCTACGTGCTATGTAAATGTGAGTGAGTTGTTAGGTTGGGTTGATTTTTAATGCAGGTTGTAGTTGTGGATGTTCGGTTGGGGGTGGTAGGAGTACTCGTATTTCATCCCCTTAGCGTGTGTTTAGAGGTTTACTTGCTGAGTACAGTGTGGTTTGTACTCACCCCTGCTTCTAAAATTTTTGTAGGTTTTGAGCCTGGGATTGTTGTTTGTACCTTGTCATATCTTCTTTGCTGAGGATCTTTCTTTTGGACGTGAGTTTGGTTGGTGGTGATTTGTGGGTTGGCCGGGTTGGGTATGTTTTAATCTAGTTGGGTGTTGGGTGTGGGGGGAGATTTGTGAGGAGCTGTTTCCATCTCAACAGACTTCTTCTCCATAATTATGATCTTGTTCTATTCTAGAAACAAGTTCATTTGAGACTTGAGTTTTTCTTTTGAATCAATGTAATACTTTAGAGGCTTGTGCACGTGACAACCAGGGTGTTGGGGGTATAATGTAAGTCGATAATAAATTTTCCGCATTTTATGTAATAAGTTTAATTTTAGGCTGACTTGTCTTGGTGGGATAAGACAAGTGCCATCACGTCCATTTTTGGGTCGTGACAGAAACATAATAAACTGTCAAATGAATTAAACTTGAATAAAAAATGTATTACACACATATTAAAGTTATATTAGAAGCGAAAATTAAAAATAAATGAAAAACATAACTAACGAAAGACTAGACAATAATCTATAGATTGAATTAAACTTTTATTATTTATAAATAAAACATGTATCATATGTGTCTTATAAATTATTTTAGCTTGTATCACTAAGAACATGAGTGATGTTGCATAATGTATTACAAATATATTGTGTATATGTTATAAATGTATAAAGTGTGTACTTAAAATGTGATTTTTGCTCGTGTTGTTTTATTTTTGATAGAACGAAAAAAAAGTGAAGTTTGTATTGTATTATAAATATATTGTTCGTGATTTTAATACAAATTTTGGTGCAATTATGAAACATATCTAATACAACTTTAATACAATTGTGATACCGTTTCATAAACTTTATCTTTTTCGAGTTTCAATCTAATATTCTCCTAAATCAATCATAAACTTAACAATACCCTCTTAAAATTGTGCTATAAACTCCAAATGACATTTTCAATTACTTTAAGAAATAACCTATCCAAACTAATCACAAATTCGTAAAATTCTAATAATGAATTCAAAATTTGAATCTTTATAATGACCATCAATGGTGAACTCTTGTTTCTATAATTTTAAAGATGTGAAATTTCCATTAAAGAATATGATATTGTACATTTTTTTTTATTTTTCTATTTCTCTTCTTGTCGTGTTTTTGGATAAAATTAGTGAAATATAGACAAAAACTAATTTAAAAATAATTATTTAAATAAAAATTTCCAAAAAAGATAAAAAGAAAAAAGAAGAAGAATTAAAAAAAAAAGATGAAGAGAAAGAATGACACAGGAAGAGACGACGAAGAAGGAGGAAAAAAAGGAGGAAGAGAAAAAATAGGCAGAGAAAGAGGCGAAGGAAGATATACAGTATAGTTTTTTAATTCTAAAAAATTGTTATGTTTAGTTAAAAAAATTATATTGACATAAATGATAAATATTTTTTTAATATTGCATATTTATGTGATTTACCCATGATTAAAAGGGCTTATGGAAGAGGTGTTATTTGGTGGGCTACTGGTTTGGGATTGGAAAAAGAAATGGGTTGTCTGAAAATATTGAGACAAGAGCCCAAAAATTGGTTTCACAATGGATTGACAAAAGATTAGGTTTTGAGTTAGGAATTTGGCCCATGGACTGCAATTTTGGCCAAATAAATTTTAAAAATTTAACCAAATTGAGTTGATAAGCAAATTTGGCTAAAATTTAAATAAGTTGAATTGACGTTAATTAATTAACGAGCTTCTCAATTTTAACAAAATAAAAAAATTAATTTAATTATAAACTAAGGATTAAAAATATAAACTGCTAATTTGGACAAAATTAATTTAATAACGCGTTAAATAAGAGTAAAAGTCTTTTTGAGATGATTTTTGAATATTTATAAAATAAAGTAATTATATAAAAACATATAAAAATATATATCACTTAAAATTATAAAAATCGACTAAAGCTACTTTAAAATTACTTTAAAAATATTTTGAATTTATAAAGTCAATTATTTCAACTCGTTTGAATTTAGGAAGCATGTGATTAATTTGTATTGTGTAGGTCAAAAATTGGGTGTCAACAGTGATCTCAAAAATATTTTTCAAGCATTTGAAAATAGTTTTTCCACATATTTTCCCAGACTATCAAAATGTCATTGACAGTATGAAACCTCTTTTGAAAATATTATTCTACAAAAGAATTATAGAGTTTCAATTCTCTTTGACAATCTTTACATAGTGTCAAAGTACATTCCACAAACTCACCAACTCTAAGTTACTGGTCTTTTTCCTCTATCACAAATAGACATACCACTTAGTATTAAGAGTGTTTCTATATAATAGTGAAATATAGAAAATCAAAAGTACAACAAAGACTTAGTAGGTGAAGTTTTCATATTCTTCAAATCAATTGCATAGTCTAATTTATTCAGAGTAGAAAACTACAAAAGTTTTTAATACACAAGGAGTACAAAAATACAAAAGTTCATTAGTCTCCAAACGGAATTAAACATATTCTTTATCACATAAAAAATATTTTCTTTTCAAATAGCCTTCCAACTATAACATTTTGACATACTAATTTATCAAACAAAATGTGCATCTCTCATTCTGTAAGCTAAATAATTTTAAAGGAAAACTATTTGTCAAGCAACATTAATTCACAAAACATAGTTTGCAGATCTTTTTTCAAAGATACACATGATAAAAAATCAAAATTGTTAACTCTTAGAAACTATTTTCCTCCTTAGACAAATAATAAGAAGGTTATCTGGTGTAACTTGTAATCGAAATACCACAAACTTTTTCTGTTACATTCTCACTTCGATCTTGCTAAACAAAGCATCGATTATGAAAAAATAATGCATTTATCTTCTACTTCCATGATCAGATTCTAAGATCAGTAGAATACAAAAAATGTTAACAATATAATTTTTTTTTTTTAAGATTGTTGTTCATCTAGTATTCTCAAAATACTTGAACAAAAACTTTGAAGAACTGGTATGACACAACAAAGTAAAGAAATTTTTCAGAACTAGAAAATCAAAACTAGTAATGAAACTAGAATCAGAAACAAATTAAAAAAGCTATACAAAATATTTCTTAAAGAAGAATTGTTGTCAATCTGTGTTTAAAGAAAGAATCTTACTGAATCCAACAAATTTCGTAGAAACACGAAGTTACCAAAAGTCAATGGACCAGTAAAGAACAGAAGAACATAAATTAATCCAAAAATCTAAAATCTGTAACAAATACCAAAATCTGGAAAATAGAAAGAAGATCAAGCCCATTGAATGCACATTGTCCCATTAAGGAAATTATTTCCCTCTAGTATTCGAGGTTTGATTTGGAATATATCATTCCAGAACAGAATGATCTCAATCACCAGTATATTGATACCAAAATGCTGGTGTCAGCAGTCATTCAACGGCAGTAAAATACACTTAAAATGCTAAATTTAGTAGTAGTAGAAGTCCAAAAAATTCTATTTTCAAAATGAGAGTTTATCCCTTAATTTATAGAAACAAAGGGTAGTGAGAAAAGGTTCTTATTGTTCCTTATCGGAAAAGTCACAATCTTTTAGAAAGGTCATCACCTTTCATAAAAATCACAACTTTTCATAAAAGTCGCAACCTTTATAAAAATAGTAACTATTCATAAAAATTGCGACTCTTCATTTTTCATTCACACCTTTTAAAATCCCACAAATATTTCATATGATTCCCTTATTGCATCCCATATGAAATTAATATCGGATAACGATCAGAGCTCACTCTTGGAAGATGGAAAACATCAATAATAGGAAACAAATCATTCTAGTTTTCATTAACTACCACCATATCAAGCGTCTTCCATATAATTTTATCATGTTTTCTCTCATCACTAACTATCTGCCAATTAGGCATGTGAAGAGGTAAAGAGTACCCAAACTGGAGATATAGGAAGATCTTCCTCTGCTTAAAATCCGGAGTCCATCTTTGTTGCAATCCCTCAATTTTTTACAAAATCAGATTGTCAAGAAGGGTTTTGTTTTCAGAGGATCCTCTCCCTCCTGCTGCCTCTTGTTCTCTTTCTTTGGCATTCAGAAATTTGAAAAAAGCAAAAAACTCATGTTCAATGACAAATGTTTCCTAATATTTTTTTATCCTAAGGTACCATGCTTACCTTCTTCCATTCCCAATCAAAGAAGAGAAAAGGAGCATAAAACAGGACAAAAGGGAGGCTTGGCTAAATCAAATTTGAAACAAAGAGCACGATGATGAACACAAATATCAAATGATAAAGTCACAATCATAGTGGATAGACCAAGTCTTTAGTTCTCCATATTCATCAAATTAAAAACAAAGCAATTAAAAGAGTTTTGGGACTATTTATTACTTGATGTTGCATCATACCAATATGATTTAGCATAGAACTTTCTCTCAGATGGCGGCGAAGAAGCAAAAGAATGGGCAAACAAACATGTTTTATAGCGACATACTACTTATATACTTCCAAACATTTACATCAATAGATAACACAGCTGAACAAGGGTACCAGTAAATGGTACGAACATCAACCACATCGTCAATCATATTGTCTGCATTTTACAGGTTGATTTTTAATCGATGACAGCTTCAAAATCAAGCAAAAATCCAACTATATAAAAATGTTTTTTCCATTCAAAGAAAAATACAATATGACATAATTGCTAGGTACTAATGTTTTTCCCTTATTCTAATACTGACAAAATTCACTTTGATCTCCACCACCTGCACCCCCAAATAAAAAGTTATAGTCCCAGTAGCCATCCTTTGCATTATAATGATTTCCTTCGTAAAAACACCTTGATTCACGAGGTTCAACCTTAGATTCATCTGGTGAAACTTGTTGTTTGTTGCCATCTACTTCTATTTCATACAAGACTTTGCGCATATAACTAGTGAGCAACCAATGTCCTCCTCTAAATTGACCATTTCCCATAGGAGGCGTAATATATTGACCTCCTGGTGTGTACACTTTCCCTCCGTATTGCACTAAGTCCCCTGCATTTTCAGTCAATTTGTTGAACACTTCATAGGGCCACATTCCTATCTCCTCATTCATCACCGGCATACTAAGATGATAATCAAAATATTTTGTCTAACAAAATGATATAAAAGTACTGATTATTTACATAAAAGACAAGTAAGAAAATTATTGAAAGTGTGTAGCATAACATACCTGATACAACCTGAGAAGCACTTCCTCTTTGTAATAGCTTACTATTTCTGAGGTCCTTGGAAAAGCATAATCTATAGGTATTGTACGACTTAATTGGATAAATCCCGGACACTTTGTGTTGTAACATCCTGTTTTCTGATAGCCATCCACCTATCCCAAAGTATTTCTCGATTATTTCATATATTTTTTTTAAAAGGAACTTGTCATTCAATCAAAGTTACACTTACTGTCCACTTGGTATACAAATGAGTTCGTGTGTCACCATTCAAACTTGGATGCACCTGAAAAATGAATATGTACTGATCGTAATCTTTTGAAATTGAATAGATGCAATAAGAAATGACAACTTACAATCCATCCGACTTGTATCTCCTCGACGTTTTGCCCTTTCCCATTAGAAAGAAAAATGGTTGCAGCACTGTATGAACCATTTCCATCTACTTTAGGATTATATATACTAAGAAATGCGGAGACACCATAAAATCTTTCTATTGGTGGAGTCGCTTGTATCCTAATTCCTGCAAACTAAATACAATGTTTTTCAATTTTTCTTTCGATATAATTAAGCAATTTTATCAAATTTATATAATTTCTCACTTATATTAGTTAAGCTAATACGTATGCTACAATTCAATGATATTTTATAGTCGTGATTTTGCTTAGCGATATCTCCTCCAGATGAGCTTCTAACATTGTTGCAATGAAGAAAACTGTTTTGTTATTATGTGTAAACTTGGATCTATGAAGGATTGACATTTGATTTTTCACCTCTTCTTTTTTGTATATGAGTTTTCCTACTCTCTCTTTTTTTTTTTTTTTTTTGGATTGTTGTTGATTCTTCAGTGTAATTGTTGCAAGAGTTGTGAAACTTATGATACTTTTATATTATTTTTAGTTGTGATCAGCGTTTTAAAAGCGAGGGTGTGAGCCGAGGCGTAAGCCTCATAAATTTTTAATTTACAATATAATATAATAACATAATAACACAAAATTATAAGAATACATCAATAGTTGTAGATAATTATAAACATAATTAAGGAAAGTCATAGAAAATAAAACTTCTAACATGATTATACTAGTATAAATGATCTAATGTCTTAACTTTCTAATAATAAAATAATCATTATTTCTAGAAAAAAATATTATCATTGCACTATACAATTTAGCCCCCTAAAAGAAAATAATAAATAAAACTTACTACTATTATAATAAAAAGGGAAAATGTATAAGTACCCTCTCCACCTACGCCAGAAATCACAGAGACACACTTATACTTTACTAAGGTACTATTACCCCCTTGAACTTATTTTATAAGTAATTTTCTACCCTTTTTCGGCCTATGTGGCACTAGCTTAAAAAAAAGTCAACTAGCGTTGAGCCCACAAAGAAAGTGTCATGTAGGCCGAAAAGGGGTAGAAAATTATTAATAAAATAAGTTCAGGGGGGTAATAGGACCTTAGTATAGTATAAGTGCGTCTTTGAGATTTCGAATATAGTTTGAGGGGGTACTTGTGCATTATTCCTAATAAAAACATCAATTTATCATGAATAAAAATTAAATTACTTTCAAATAGCTAAATAAAATGTGATAATTTTGAGACATATGACAAAACCATGATCACCAATGATAAGTGAACAAGTAAAATTTTACTATATATTTTTAAAAGCAATGTTACGTACTAAATAATTATCTTCACAATGTTACCAAATAGTAAAGATACGATACTTTGACTTGTTATTTGAGTTACTCTCAATCTTCTTATCTCTATAGATAAAAAAATATTAAATATGTCAACAATGTTAATTAAAGATTTTAACACATAATTTGTATAAGATCTATTAGGCGAGCCTCGAGCATTGAGCGTTGGGCGTGCTTAGGGCGTACAATCGGGTGCTTAGGGCGTACAATCAGACGCTTAGGACGTAAGTCTTACAGAATTAAGTCCTGCAGTTGAGTCTTGAAGGGTTTTGCTAGAGTCTCGCCCCAGGGAGAGCCCCCGAGGTGAGTCCCAAAAAAGTCTTTTAAAACATTGATTGTGATTGGTTTCTTGGTGCGGAGAGGAAGTGTGATTGGAGGATGAAGTTGTGGTTTTATATCAATGCTGAACAAATGAATTTATGAAGTTTTTTAGAGGTTATAATTTTCTTGCATACCTGTTGACTGAAATGGAAATGTTTTGAGCTTATAATGGTGATCATTATTTTCCTCTCTATTTTTTTTTAATGAAATAAGGACTAAAAATAATATTTATAAATGAATACTTGAAAAATATATTGTGTTAACATTATTATGCTTATGTGAGTATTAAAAATTTATTTTGAAAATATTGGAGAGAAAACAAAGGTATTGGAGAGTGGTGATGCGGTGGATAGAAAGAGTGAAATTTTTGGAGAAGATATAGAAATTTTGGATATTTGATATGGGCCAACTGGAGGGAAGTTACACATGGTCTCACTAATTTAGGAGTTAGTTATTTAGATAAATTTAGCTTATAATATAATGAATTAGTAATATTTTGATGCATTCAGATACGTTCATATCATGTATCTTAAGATATATGAATTAAAATTATGTGTAATTTAGTCTAGATACAGGGTATTCAAAGTGAATTTGCATAGATATGGGCTACAAACAAATCTAGCTTGTCTCTTTCCATCTCACTCGCCACTCTCCTATAATTTATTTGATTACAGATACATGCAAACTACACTAGATATATACATGTGCATGTACATTTGTATCTAGGATACATGACTACCTCGCTCGCGTCCCTCCCATCTCGTTTGTCACTCTCCTATGTATTTTTTATCTGAGATACATGTGAATTACATTAGATACATACAGATTCACATATGTAGTATGTATCTAGTGTGATTCACATGTATATCAGATACATGATTATATATCGCGCTCGCCACTCTCTCCATCTCGCTCGTCTCTCTCACTGTCTCTCTCACATCTCTCCCTATTTTAGTATATCTAATAGCAAAAATGTATATATCTAGATATATATCTTCCTCAATATATGATAAAAACTCTTTATTAATGATGAGATGCATTATTATTTAAAAGTATAGATATAATTAGTATATATAATATAAATGTATATCTAATAAGGTAATTTTCCCTAAATTGAAATGGAATTACACGGATCGTAAACTATTAATATTAGATGGTATATATGTG
>JAKWIY010001002.1:0-26228 GCA_027704805.1 Solanum corneliomulleri
CGTGTGTTGTAGCACACGAAAATCGTCAAAATGAATGGGTATGCTCGCTTCGGGGCTCGTTTGACCTTCCAAATGGGTCGGAAAAGTCTTGATGGACAACCGTATGCATAGACAAGGTCTTGACGGACGTCCACGAAAACATTTGGCATTTTTGACGTCGGAATCCGGATCACCCAAAAAATCGTGTGCTATAGCACACAAAAATCACCGAAATGAGGGGTATGCTCGCTTCGGGGCTCGTTTGACCTTCCAAATGGGTCGGACAAGCCGTGATGGCCAACCGTATGCATAGACAAGGTCTTGAAGGACGTCCACGAAAACAATTGGCATTTTTGACGTCGGAATCCGGATCACCCTAAAAATCGTGTGCTATAGCCACAAAATCATCGAAATGAGGGGTATGCTTGCTTCGGGGCTTGTTTGACCTTCCAAATGGGTCGGACAAGCCGTGATGGCCAACCGTATGCATAGACAAGGTCTTGACTGACGTCCACGAAAAAATTTGGCATTTTGGACGTCGGAATCCGGATCACTTAAAAAATCGTGTGCTATAGCACACAAAAATCACTGAAATGAGGGGTATGCTCGCTTCGGGGCTTGTTTGACCTTCCAAATGGGTCGGACAAGCCGTGATGGCCAACTGTATGCATAGACAAGGTCTTGACGGACGTCCACGAAAAAATTTGGCATTTTTGACATCGGAATCAGGATCACCCATAAAATCGTGTGCTATAGCACACAAAAATCGTCGAAATGAGGGGTATGCTCGCTTCGGGGCTCGTTTGACATTCCAAATGGGTCGGACAAGCCTTGATGGCCAACCGTATGCATAGACAAGGTCTTGACGGACGTCCACGAAAAAATATGGCATTTTTGACGTCGGAATCCGGATCACCCAAAAAACCGTGTGCTATAGCACACGAAAATCATCGAAATGAGGGGCATGCTTGCTTCGGGGCTTGTTTGACATTCCAAATGGGTCGGACAAGCCATGATGGCCAACCGTATGCATAGAAAAGGTCTTGACGGACGTCCACGAAAAAATTTGGCATTTTTGACGTCGGAATCCGGATCATCCAAAAAATCGTGTGCTATAGCACACGAAAATCGTCGAAATGAGGGGTATGCTCGCTTCGGGGCTCGTTTGACCTTCCAAATGGGTCGGACAGGCCGTGATGGATAACCGAATGCATAGACAAGGTCTTGAAGGACGTCCACGAAAACATTTGGCATTTTTGACGTCGGAATCCGGATCACCCAAAAAATCGTGTGCTATAGCACACGAAAATCGTCAAAATGAGGGGTATGCTCGCTTCGGGGCTCGTTTGACCTTCCAAATGGGTCGGACAAGCCGTAATGGCCAACCGTTTGCATAGACAAGGTCTTGACGGACGTTCACGAAAAAATTTGGCATTTTTGGCGTCAGAATCCGGATCACCCAAAAAATCGTGTGCTATAGCACACGAAAATAGTCGAAATGAGGGGTATGCTCGCTTCGGGGCTCGTTTGACATTCCAAATGGGTCGGACAAGCCGTGATGGCAACCGTATGCAAAGACAAGGTCTTGACGGACATCCACGAAAAAAATTGGCATTTTTGACGTCGGAATCTGGATCACCCAAAAAATCGTGTGCTATAGCACCAAAAATCGTCGAAATGAGGGGTATGCTCGCTTCGGGGCTCGTTTGACCTTCCAAATGGGTAAGACAAGTCTTGATGGACAACCGTATGCATAGACAAGGTCTTGACGGACGTCAACGAAAACATTTGGCATTTTTGACGTCGGAATCCGGGTCACCCAAAAAATCGTGTGCTATAGCACACGAAAATCGTCGAAATGAGGGGTATGCTCGCTTCGGGGCTCGTTTGACCATCCAAATGGGTCGTACAAGCCGTGATGGCCAACCGTATGCATAGACAAGGTCTTGAAGGACGTCCAAGAAAAAAATTGGCATTTTTGACATTGGAATCCGGATCACCCAAAAAATCGTGTGCTATAGCACACGAAAATCGTCGAAATGAGGGGTATGCTCGCTTCGGGGCTTGTTTGACCTTCCAAATGGGTCGGACAAGCCGTGATGGCCAACCGTATTCATAGACAAGGTCTTGACGGACGTCCACGAAAAAATTTGGCGTTTTGGACGTCGGAATCTGGATCACCCAAAAAATCGTGTGCTATTGCACATGAAAATCATCGAAATGAGGGGTATGCTCGCTTCGGGGCTCGTTTGACCTTCCAAATGGGTCGTACAAGCCGTGATGGCCAACCATATGCATAGACAAGGTCTTGAAGGACGTCCACGAAAAAAATTGGCATTTTTGACGTCGGAATCCGGATCACCCAAAAAATCGTGTGCTATAGCACACGAAAATCATCGAAATGAGGGGTATGCTTGCTTCGGGGCTTGTTTGACCTTCCAAATGGGTCGGACAAGCCGTGATGGCCAACCGTATGCATAGACAAGGTCTTGACGGACGTCCATGAAAAAATTTGGCATTTTTAACGTCGGAATCTGGATCACCCAAAAAATCGTGTGCTGTAGCACACGAAAATCATCGAAATGAGGGGTATGCTCGCTTCGGGGCTCGTTTGACCTTCCAAATGGGTCGCACAAGCCGTGATGGCCAACCGTATGGATAGACAAGGTCTTGACGGACGTCCACGAAAACAATTGGCATTTTTGACGTCGGAATCCGGATCACCCAAAAAATCGTGTGCTATAGCACACGAAAATCGTCGAAATGAGGGGTACGCTCGCTTCGGGGCTCGTTTGACCTTCCAAATGGGTCAGACAAGCCGTGATGGCCAACTGTATGCATAGACAAGGTCTTGAAGGACGTCCACGAAAACATTTGGCATTTTTGACGTCGGAATCCGGATCACCCAAAAAATCGTGTGCTATAGCACATGAAAATCGTCGAAATGAGGGGTATGCTCGCTTTGGGGCTCGTTTGACTTTCCAAATGGGTCGGAATAGCCGTGATGGCTAACCGTATGCATAGACAAGGTCTTGAAGGACTTCCACGAAAAAATTTGGAATTTTTGACGTCGGATTCCGGATCACCCAAAAAATCGTGTGCTATAGCACACGAAAATCGTCGAAATGAGGGGTATGCTCGCTTCGGGGCTCGTTTGAACTTCCAAATGGGTCGGACAAGCCGTGATGGCCAACCGTATGCATAAAAAAGGTCTTGAAGGACGTCCACTAAAAAATTTGGGATTTTTGACATCGGATTCCGGATCACCCAAAAAATCGTGTGCTATAGCACACGAAAATCGTCGAAATAAGGAGTATGCTCGCTTTGGGGCTTGTTTGACCTTCCAAATGGGTCGGACAAGCCGTAATGGCCAACCGTTTGCATAGACAAGGTCTTGACGGACGTTCACGAAAAAATTTGGCATTTTTGACGTCAGAATCCGGATCACCCAAAAAATCGTGTGCTATAGCACACGAAAATCGTCGAAATGAGGGGTATGCTCGCTTCGGGGCTCGTTTGACCTTCCAAATGGGTCGGACAAGCCGTGATGGCCAACCTTATGCATAGACAAGGTCTTGACGGACGTCCACTAAAAAATTTGGCACTTTTGACGTCGGAATTCGGATCACCCGAAAAATCGTGTGCTATAGCACACGAAAATCGCCGAAATAGGGTATGCTCGCTTCTGGGCTCGTTTGACCTTCCAAATGGGTCGCACAAGCCGTGATGGCCAACCGTATGCATAGACAAGGTCTTGACGGACGTCCACGAAAAAAAATTGGCATTTTTGACGTTGGAATCCGGAGCACCCAAAAAATCGTGTTTTATAGCACACGAAAATCGTCGAAATGAGGGGTATGCTCGCTTCGGGGCTCGTTTGACCTTCCAAATGGGTCGGACAAGCCGTGATGGCCAATAGTATGCATAGACAAGGTCTTGACGGACGTCCACGAAAAAATTTGGCATTTTTGACGTCGGAATCCGGATCACCCAAAAAATCGTGTGCTATAGCACACGAAAATCATCGAAATCAGGGGTATGCTCGCTTCGAGGCTCGTTTGACCTTCCAAATGGGTCGGACAAACCGTGATGGCCAACCGATGCATAGACATGGTCTTGACGGACGTCCACGAAAAAATTTGGCATTTTGGACGTCGGAATCTGGATCACCCAAAAAATCGTGTGCTATAGCACACGAAAATCATCGAAATGAGGGGTATGCTCGCTTCGAGGCTCGTTTGACCTTCCAAATGGGTCGGACAAGCCGTGATGGCCAACCGTATGCATAGACAAGGTCTTGACGGACGTCCACGAAAAAAATTGGCATTTTTGACGTCGGAATCCGGATCACCCAAAAAATCGTGTGCTATAGCACACGAAAATCGTCGAAATGAGGGGTATGCTCGCTTCGGGGCTCGTTTGACCTTCCAAATGGGTCGGACAAGCCGTGATGGCCAATAGTATGCCTAGACAAGGTCTTGACGGACGTCCACAAAAAAATTTGGCATTTTTGACGTCGGAATCCGGATCACCCAAAAAATCGTGTGCTATAGCACACGAAAATCATCGAAATGAGGGGTATGCTCGCTTCGAGGCTCGTTTGACCTTCCAAATGGGTCCGACAAGCCGTGATGGCCAACCGTATGCATAGACAAGGTCTTGAAGGACGTCCACGAAAAAATTTGGCATTTTTGACGTCGGAATCCGGATCACCCAAAAAATCGTGTGCTATAGCACACGAAAATAGTCGAAATGAGGGGTATGCTCGCTTCGGGGCTTGTTTGACCTTCCAAATGGGTCGGACAAGCCGTGATGGCCAACCGTATGCATAGACAAGGTCTTGACAGACGTCCACGAAAAAATTTGGCATTTTTGACGTCGGAATCCGGATCACCAAAGAAATCGTGTGCTATAGCACACGAAAATAGTCGAAATGAGGGGTATGCTCGCTCGGGGCTCGTTTGACCTTCCAAATGGGTCGGACAAGCCGTGATGGCAACCTTATGCAAAGACAAGGTCCTGACGGACGTCCACGAAAATTTTTTGGCATTTCTGACGTCGGAATCCGGATCACCCAAAAAATCGTGTGCGCACACGAAAATCGTCGAAATGAGGGGTATGCTTGATTCGGGGCTCGTTTCACCTTCCAAATGGGTCGGAAAAGCCGTGATGGCCAACCGTATGCATAGACAAGGTCTTGACGGACGTCCACGAAAAAATTTGGCATTTTTGACGTCGGAATCCGGATCACCCAAATAATCGTGTGCTATAGCACACGAAAATCGTCGAAATGAGGGGTATGCTCGCTTCGGGGGTCGTTTGACCTTCCAAATGGGTCGGACAAGCCATGATGGCCAACCGTATGCATAGACAAGGTCTTGACAGACGTTCACAAAAAAATTTGGCATTTTTGACGTCGGAATCCAAGTCACCCAAAAAATCGTGTGCTATAGCACACGAAAATCGTCGATATGAGGGGTATGCTCGCTTCGAGGCTCGTTTGACCTTCCAAATGGGTTGGACAAGCCGTGATGTCCAACCGTATGCATAGACAAGGTCTTGACGGACGTCCACGAAAAAAATTGGCATTTTTGACGTCAGAATCCGGATCACCCAAAAAATTGTGTGCTATAGCACACGAAAATCGTCGAAATGAGGGGTATGCTCGCTTCGGGGCTCGTTTGACCTTCCAAATGGGTCGGACAAGCCGTGATGGCCAACCGTATGCATAGACAAGGTCTTGACGGACGTCCACGAAAAAATTTGGCATTTTTGACGTCAGAATCCCGATCACCCAAAAAATCGTGTGCTATAGCACACGAAAATCGTCGAAATAAGGGGTATGCTCGCTTCGGGGCTTGTTTGACCTTCCAAATGGGTCGGACAAGCCGTAATGGCCAACTGTATGCATAGACAAGGTCTTGACGGACGTCCACGAAAAAATTTGGCATTTTTGACATCGGAATCCGGATCACCCAAAAAATCGTGTGCTATAGCACACGAAAATCGTCGAAATGAGGGGTATGCTCGCTTCGGGGCTCGTTTGACCTTCCAAATGGGTCGGACAAGCCGTGATGTCCAATAGTATGCATAGACAAGGAAATCACAGCATAGTACTACCTTTGTTCCTAGATTATTGAATTGGAATGACATTCTCACAGACGGAGAATGGAATTTCCAATCTATAACCAACCCTTTACCAGTTCGAGTTGAAAGATCTCAACTTGATAATATAATCCAGTTTCCTGATGGATCAGTTAACTTGAGATTTCTTAGGTCCAATTCCTTTAGCCAAGCGTCTTCAAGTAGAAGAATGTCTTCAAGTAGACCTTCTTCCTTTTTCCGGGGAGAAAGGGAACATAGTGAAGATGACTCTGATGTTATTGATAAAGGAAAACTTAGAGGAGTAGATTTCTCTCAAAATATCCCTAAGGTTTATTATGAAGATATGGGAAGCCCTACTCCTAGTGATATGAAACCTGAGGAACCTAAGAGAAATTCCCTTGGAGTTCTTACCGATAATGAGTTTATCCCTAATAAGAAGACCCTTAACCAATGGTGGAAACTTCCTGAACATAAGCAAAAGGTAGATTGGTATAAGGCTACTTACCCTTTATCTAAAAGAAAAGCTTTTAGAGATAAATGGTATTTGGACATGAAGAGATTCAAAGCGGAAGTTGAATTCTTCAAATGGTTTGAACTTTCAGGACAGATAGATGACACCAAGTCATCTCTCCAAGTTTTAGTAAACAGATGGCAAACTAGAAATGATGTTGTCGAGAGTATCACCCCTCCCCTTGAAGGTTTGAAAATACCTTACAGAAGGATATAATTGTTGCTTCTCCTTTTAAGAAAACTATTGAGAAGAATACTGCTCTTATTACCGCAGATAATATTAATCAAGTTCTTGAGCAGAACAATTATACTAACCAGACCCTTCATGTTGTCTCCAGACAAATAGAAGAGATGTCCAAACAAAAGGTTTCCAACCAAATAGGTGAAAAACCTAGCTCTTCCAAAACTCATGAAAAAGGTGAAACCATCCCTATCTTTAAGGTTCCTGAATTTTCTAAAGAAAATTTCCCTGACCTTAGTAAAAGGGACGATAACTCTAGCCTTATCGAGAAAATCAGTGAACAGCTCGCTAAGCTGAATGTTACCAAAGGAAACAACCTTAGTGCTATCCATTCAGATAGCAGATATCCAAATAGAAGAAACTTCTACCCCAGACCTTCCTTCCCTGATATCCAGTTTGAAGAAGACCATCTTCATCCTTCTTCTCATGCCGATGGAAATGGCATAACAGAATGGAATATTGATGGTATGGCGGAAGGACAAATTTATAACAATTACAAGAAATTGGAATTTCTGTAACAGCTTATAATTAAGAGGTGCTTCTGATAACACACTGCTCTCACAAGTTATAGCAGGTTTCACAGGAACATTAAAAAATTGGTGGGATAATTATCTGACTGAGCAAGATAAAAACACCATTTTTAACGCAACAGTTCTTAAACAAGTTGTTAAAGAGGAAGATGGAACTTCTACAGAAGTCCCTGTTGAAGATGCATTTGCTACTCTGGTATATAGCATTGCAAAACATTTTGTTGGAGAACCTATACTTTTTCAAGATAGAAGTCTTGAGATCCTTAACAACCTGTACTGTAAAAGACTTACAGATTGGAAGTGGTATAAAGATATGTTTATCAACAAAGTAATGATCAGACAAGATTGTAATAATGATTATTGGAAAGAACGATTTATCAGTGGATTACCCCCTCACTTCGCTGAAAAGGTAAGGACAAAGATCAAAGATAGATGTGAAGGAAAGATTCCTTACAGCCATTTATCTTATGGAGATTTGATCAGTGTTGTAACCATTGTTGCTATGGAATTATGCACAGACCTTAAGTTAAGAGAACAACTTAAGAATGATAAAAGGATGACATCAAATGAATTAGGAAGCTTTTGTCAGGATTTTGGTTTTCCTGCCTTAAAGCCCCCTTCAGCCAGAAAAGCTAGTAAAAATACTAGACAAAATGATCAAAAGCCTATCAAAAGAAGATCATCCAAATCCAAGGATTACAAGCATAAAAGTAGGGAGACTTCAAGAAAACCTCCTTCAGGAGACACATGCTGGACATGTGGAAAGAAAGGACATAGGTCAAACCAATGCCCTAGAAATAAGAAGAAAAGGAAAAAGATTAGTCTTCTTCAAGTAGACGAAGAAACCAAAGACAAGCTCTTCTCTATTCTCGAAGAAGAAGAATCTGAGTCTGAAGCTGAATCCTTACACCCTCAAAGTTCATCAGAAGAAAGTGATGAAGAATTCCTTAATATCGCTCAAAATTCAGATAATGAGACAACTTGTGATTGTGAAGGTCCATTTTGCCTATGCGATACTAAGGATATCAATGTTCTTTCTGAAAGAACTGCTGAAACATTGTTCGAAACAATCGAACATATTCAGGATGAAGATGCTAAAAGAAAGTATCTTCTTGAACTACAGAAATTGGTTACCAAGCATCAACCAGAAGAAAGGCCTTATGTTGAGCCCTTCAGTATGAAGCAGATTATGAGTAGGTTTGATTCTAAGAAGGAAGAACCTTCAATCAATGAGCTCAGAGGTGAAGTTAATTCCCTCAAAAAAGAAATTAGAGACATTAAATCTAGGCTTCATTACCTAGAAATTAATGATCTTGCTATTAAAGTCTCAGAGAAAGCTTCCCTTGACAAGGATGATCAAGGAGAATCTTCAAAAAATCAGGATAGTGACGACGAAGACTCAGCAGGGGTCACTATGATCACTAAAGTCAGACCTCAAAGTTCTCATATTATGATTAAACTTGTGGTCAACAACAATTTGGTACTCAATAAGATTGCCTTATTAGACAGCGGTGCAGACAGAAATTGTATTGTTGAAGGTTTAATCCCTACCAAGTATCTACGGAAAGGTACTACTAAGTTATACAGTGCCACAGGTGAGCGTATTGTTATTGATTACAAATTACATAATGCTCATATTTGTAACAATGGTATTTGTTTAACAAATGATTTTGTTATTACCAAAAATATTAACGAAGAAATCATTTTGGGAATCCCCTTTATAACTCAGATAAAACCTTTTGTTTCAGACTTTGATGCTATTAAAACTACCATTTTGGGAAAAGATATTTCCTTCCCCTTCATCAAAACCCTTTCACTTGATGAAAGAACTTTTATTCATAAGAAAACTGCTTTCAAATTAAATAATTTGTCTCAGCAAGTTTGTTTTCTTAAAAGTGATATTAAATATCAAAAAATTGAGCAAATTTTAAAAACCCCGGGAATGATCTCTAAGATTTCAAACCTAAAAAATCTTTTTGAAAAAGAAATTTGCTCTGATTTTCCTAACTCCTTTTGGGACAGAAAATCCCACATTGTTGATCTTCCTTATATTGAAGGATTCAATGAACAGGCCATTTCTACGAAAGCTAGGCCAATTCAAATGAATCAAGAACTTATGGAAATTTGTAAAACAGAAATCAACTCTCTTTTAGATAACAAGATTATTCGCCCTTCTAAATCTCCTTGGAGTTGTTCTGCTTTCTATGTCAACAATGCTGCCGAAAAGGAGCGAGGAGCCCCAAGGTTAGTTATCAACTACAAACCTTTGAACAAAGTCTTAAAATGGATCAGGTATCCGATTCCTAATAAAAGGGATCTTTTGAAAAGAACTTTCAAAGCTAATGTTTACAGCAAATTTGATATGAAATCAGGTTTTTGGCAAATCCAAATTTCTGAAAAGGATAAATATAAAACTGCTTTCAATGTCCCTTTTGGACAATATGAATGGAATGTTATGCCTTTTGGACTCAAGAATGCCCCTTCTGAATTCCAAAATATAATGAATTCCATTTTTAATTGCATTAGCCAGTTTTCAATTGTTTATATTGATGATGTTTTAATTTTCTCCGAGGACATAGATTCTCATTTTAAACATCTAAATTCATTTTTCAATATTGTTAAGAACAATGGCCTAGTTGTTAGTGCAAAGAAAATTTTGTTGTTTCAAACAAAAATTAGATTCTTAGGCCATGATCTTTTTCAAGGAACCTATTTACCCATTTGCAGAGCCATCGAATTTGCAGATAAATTTCCTGATGTTATTATTGACAAGACTCAGTTGCAGCGTTTTTTAGGAAGCCTTAATTATGTGGCTGACTTTATTCCTAAAATTAGGCAAATCTGCAAACCTTTGTATGACAGGTTGAAGACCTCCCCACCTCCTTGGAATGAGCTTCAAACTAATGCTGTTATTCATGTCAAAAGACTTGTTAAAAGCCTCCCATGCTTAGGGATCCCCAACCCTGATTGTTTTATGATTGTTGAAACCGATGCATCAGATTTAGGTTATGGGGGCATTCTTAAACAAAGAAAGGCTCCTAAAGAACCTGAACAACTTGTTAGGTTCACTTCTGGAATTTGGAACCCTGCTCAATGCAACTATAGCACCGTTAAGAAAGAAGTTCTTGCTATAGTCTTATGTATTACTAAGTTCCAGGACGATCTTGTTAATAAAGAATTTTTGCTTAGAGTAGATTGCAAATCTGCTAAAGAAATTCTTGAAAAGGATGTTAAAAACCTTGTTTCTAAACAGATTTTTGCCAGATGGCAAGCCTTATTATCTAGCTTTGATTTTCAGATAGAATATCTTAAAGGAGAAAACAACTCTCTTCCTGATTTTCTAACCCGTGAATTTTTACAGGGCAAAAATGAATCGAGGAAAATCGCAGGCTAGGCCAAACAGGCCTACCGCACCATTATCAGCTCCCGGAGTAAATCCGTTTGCAATCAGGCCAGAACCAAATCAGGTCAGGCCTACAGCACTAAATCCTGGAGCAAATCCTTATCCAATTAGACCAAGCTTAGGACAAAACAGGTACTCAGCATTGGCACATTTTCCACCGCTTAACCCAACGGCTTTACCACAAAGCAGTTCTTCAAACATGCTCGTATTGAAGAAACCATTTTCAAAGGATCCAGAATCCTCCATGTCTCCTTCGGGAAAACTCAGATTTTCTCAAAAATTAACAAGTGACAGCTATGTAATGAAGGAACCAGAAAACTTTGCAGAAGCTGTATCTCCGATGAGCAGAAAGGATAAGGAAAAGGTTCTTCCAATGGAGAAGGAGAACTTTGAAATATATCCTTTGTTTACAATACCAATCCTTGCCTTAGATAAGGAATTACAAAGTCTTGAAGTAAAAGATCTACTTAAACCAGTTTATCACAACAGGAATTATGTAGATACTGATAATGCTTTAAAGACCAGAAGATATTTTGAGTTTATTCTTATTGACACAGGTTCAATCGAAATCGAGCATGAACTTGCAGATCAATCTGATCAAGATAGCATTGCCTATTCAAAGTTTACAATTAAGAAGATTTTGTCTCCTTCCAATTGGTTGACAGATCATCTCCTTACTCCTATAAATCTTTCTAAAA
Source organism: Solanum corneliomulleri (assembly GCA_027704805.1). Taxonomy (NCBI): domain Eukaryota; kingdom Viridiplantae; phylum Streptophyta; class Magnoliopsida; order Solanales; family Solanaceae; genus Solanum; species Solanum corneliomulleri. The sequence continues at coordinate 11,467 of JAKWIY010001002.1, forward strand.
GATTTAATCCTCAGACATTCAATTGGTTCGATTACAAGAATGCATGGATGAACTTTTTATTTGTCAGACCAACTACTCATTCTTGGTTTGTTAAATATTGTATAGAAGCTTCGACTTCTGTTATCCCCAGATGGTTCTACGAATGGTGGAGTTACTTTGGGGGAAATGAACAAGTTATGCCTAGAAAGTTTAGGGATGGATATCTACAATTTCAAATTGAAGAAAACATCTCCACTCTTCCAGAGCATATAAAGCTATGTAAGTATTTCTTTAAGAGACGTCTATCTTATATTATAAGTTGGACATTTTGCGTTTCTGAATTTGACAGGATAAAGTATCTCTCCAAAGAGACCAGGATTAAAGGATGGTCTCCAAAGATTAAAGAATCTCCAACTTCTTCAAAGAAGCCACAAATCAAGAATTCACCATCAAAGAGTGAATTAAAGAAGAGACTTGAGAAGGCCTTGTCTGATTTAGACAATGAAAAAGATAATCCAGATCAGGAGGCTATTGAACAACTTCTTGAACAGGCTTCGTCACAAAGTGACGATAATGGTGATATGCTAATTCCAAAGGCTTTAGCACAATCCTACTTAAATCCATTTGATTAACCCTAATTGAGCTTTCAAAAGGCGGAATAATTAGTCTTCGAGATAGACATTAAAAATGGGAATTATCTCTGAAGAAAGTAAAGGAGTTTCAAAGAAACGGAATCTTTACTGGTTAACACTTGGACCCCAGAGGGACCCTCCATCATATTAAGAGCTGGTTATCACGTGAAGATACTTATTCAGAAAAGAAAGGTATCTGGTCCCACCACTATCAAAAGCATGGCTCAGACCATTATCACAAAAGGAAAAGAAAAAGCAAGAAGATTCGCTCTTATCTCTTAAAGATTCGCTCTTATCTCTATTGCTTTTTACTTTTGAAGTCTATAAAAGAGACTCATTGTAATGCTAGAGAGCATCCGACAATTTCCATCACTAAGAAATTTGAAAGAAGCTCTCTCTCTCTTGTAATCATGCTTGTTCCTACGTTTGAATAAAGAAGTCTTTTAATTTTGTAAGTATATTTGCTCTTGATCTTGTTAAATACATACTTTTATTATTGTATTTAATTCCGCTCCTTTGACCCCCTAAGCGAGCATACCCCTCATTTCGACGATTTTCGTGTGCTATAGCACACCATTTTTTGGGTGATCCGGATTCCGACGTCAAAATGCCAAATTTTTTCGAGAGTCCGTCAAGACCTTGTCTATGCATAAGGTTGGCCATCACGGCTTGTCCGACCCATTTGGAAGGTCAAACGAGCTCCAAAGCGAGCATACCCCTCATTTCGACGATTTTCGTGTGCTATAGCACACCATTTTTTGGGTGATCCGGATTCCGACGTCAAAAATGCAAAAGTTTTTCGTGGACGTCCTTCAAGACCTTGTCTATGCATACGGTTGGCCATCACGACTTGTCTGACCCATTTGGAAGGTCAAACAAGCCCCAAAGCGAGCATACCCCTCATTTAGACGATTTTCTTGTGCTATAGCACACCATTTTTTGGGTGATGATCGGATTCCGACGTCAAAAATGCCAAATGTTTTTGTGGACGTCCGTCAAGACTTGTGTAGGCATACGGTTGGCCATCACGGCTTGTCCGACCCATTTGGAATGTCAGACGAGCCCCGAAGCGAGCATTTCCCTCATTTCGACGATTTTCGTGTGCTATAGCACACCATTTTTTGGGTGATCCAGATTCCGACGTCAAAAATGCCAAATTTTTTCGTGGACGTCCCTCAGGACCTTGTCTTTGCACACGGTTGGCCATCACGGCTTGTTCGACCCATTTGGAAGGTCAAATGAGCCCCGAAGCGAGCATACCCCTCATTTTGCGAAATTCGTGTGCTATTATAGCACACCATTTTTTGGGTGATCCGGATTCCGACGTCAAAAATGCCAAATGTTTTCGTGGATGTCCGTCAAGACCTTATCTATGCATACGGTTGTCCATCACGGCTTGTCCAACTCATTTGGAAGGTCAAATGAGCCCTGAAGGGAGCATACCCCTCATTTCGACGATTTTCGTGTGCTATAGCACACCATTTTTTGGGTGATCCGGATTCCGATGTCAAAAATGCCAAATTTTTTCGTGGACGTCCGTCAAGACCTTGTATATGCATACAGTTGGCCATCACGGCTTGTCCGACCCATTTGGAAGGTCAAAAGTGCCCCGAAGCGAGCATACCCCTCATTTCGACAATTTTCGTGTGCTATAGCACACCATTTTTTGGGTGATCCGGATTCCGATGTCAAAAATGCCAAATTTTTTCGTGGACGTCCGTCAAGACCTTGTATATGCATACAGTTGGCCATCACGGCTTGTCCGACCCATTTGGAAGGTCAAAAGTGCCCCGAAGCGAGCATACCCCTCATTTCGACGATTTTCGTGTGCTATAAGACCCTTTTTTTGGGTGATCCGGATTTCGACGTCAAAAATGCCATATTTTTTCGTGGACGTTCGTCAAGCCTTGTCTATGCATACGGTTGGCCATCACGGTTGGTCCGACCCATTTGGAAGGTCAAACGAGCCTCGAAGCGAGCATACCCCTAATTTCGACGATTTTCGTGTGCTATGGCACACCATTTTTTGGGTGAAAGTGATGCCGACGTCAAAAATGCCAAATTTTTTCGTGGACGTCCGTCAAGACCCTGTCTATGCATAAGGTTGGCCATCACGGCTTGTCCTACCAATTTGGAAGGTCAAACGAGCCCCGAAGCGAGCATACCCCTCATTTCGACGATTTTCGTGTGCTATAGCACACCATTTTTTGGGTTATCCGAATTCCGACGTCAAAAATGCCAAATTTTTTTGTGGACGTCCGTCATGACCTTGTATATGCATACAGTTGGCCATCACGTCTTATACGACCCATTTGGAAGGTCAAACGCGCCCCGAAGCGAGCATACCCCTCATTTCGACAATTTTCGTGTGCTATAGCACACCATTTTTTGGGTGATCCGGATTCCGACGTCAAAAATGCCATATTTTTTCGTGGACGTCCGTCAAGCCTTGTCTATGCCTACGGTTGGCCATCACGGCTGGTCCGACCCATTTGGAAGGTCAAACAAGCCCCGAAGCGAGCATACCCCTCATTGCGACGATTTTCGTGTGCTATGGCACACCATTTTTTGGGTGAAAATGATTCCGACGTCAAAAATGCCAAATTTTTTCATGGACGCCCGTCAAGACCATGTCTTTGCATACGGTTGGCCATAACGGCTTGTCCGACCCATTTGGAAGGTCAAACGAGCCCCGAAGCGAGCATACCCTTCATTTCAACGATTTTCGTGTGCTATAGCACACCATATCTTGTATGATCATTACTTTGTTGATAAACATATCTTTATACCACTTCCAATCTGTAAGTCTTTTACAGTACAGGTTGTTAAGGATCTCAAGACTTCTATCTTGAAAAAGTATAGGTTCTCCAACAAAATGTTTTGCAATGCTATATACCAGAGTAGCAAATGCATCTTCAACAGGGACTTCTGTAGAAGTTCCATCTTCCTCTTTAACAACTTGTTTAAGAACTGTTGCGTTAAAAATGGTGTTTTTATCTTGCTCAGTCAGATAATTATCCCACCAATTTTTTAATGTTCCTGTGAAACCTGCTATAACTCTGTGAGCAGCCTGTTTATCAGAAGCACCTCTTAATTTATAAGCTGTTACAGAAATTCCAATTTCTTGTAATTTGTTATAAATTTGTCCTTCCGCCATACCATCAATATTCCATTCTGTTATGCCATTTCCATCGGCATGAGAAGAAGGATGAAGATGGTCTTCTTCAAACTGGATATCAGGGAAGGAAGGTCTGGGGTAGAAGTTTCTTCTATTTGGATATCTGCTATCTGAATGGATAGCACTAAGGTTATTTCCTTTGGTAACATTCAGCTTAGCGAGCTGTTCACTGATTTTCTCGATAAGGCTAGAGTTATCGTCCCTTTTACTAAGGTCAGGGAAATTTTCTTTAGAAAATTCAGGAACCTTAAAGATAGGGATGGTTTCACCTTTTTCATGAGTTTTGGAAGAGCTAGGTTTTTTCACCTATTTGGTTGGAAACCTTTTGTTTGGACATCTCTTCTATTTGTCTGGAGACAACATGAAGGGTCTGGTTAGTATAATTGTTCTGCTCAAGAACTTGATTAATATTCTGCGGTAATAAGAGCAGTATTCTTCTCAATAGTTTTCTTAAAAGGAGAAGCAACAATTATGTCCTTCCTGTAAGGTATTTTCAAACCTTCAAGGGGAGGGGTGATACTCTCGACAACATCATTTCTAGTTTGCCATCTGTTTACTAAAACTTGGAGAGATGACTTGGTGTCATCTATCTGTCCTGAAAGTTCAAACCATTTGAAGAATTCAACGACGATTTTCGTGTGCTATTGCACACCATTTTTTGTTGATTCGGATTCCGACGTCAAAAATGCCAAATTTTTGCGTGGACGTCCGCCAAGACGTTGTCTATGCATACGGTTGGCCATCACGGCTTTTCCGACCCATTTGGAAGGTCAAACGAGCCCCGAAGCGAGCATACGCGTGATTTCGACGATTTTCGTGTGCTATTGCACACCATTTTTTGGTTGATTCGGATTCCGACGTCAAAATGCCAAATTTTTGCGTGGACGTCCGCCAAGACGTTGTCTATGCATACGGTTGGCCATCACGGCTTTTCCGACCCATTTGGAAGGTCAAACGAGCCCCGAAGCGAGCATACGCGTGATTTCGACGATTTTCGTGTGCTATTGCACACCATTTTTTGGTTGATTCGGATTCCGACGTCAAAAATGCCAAATTTTTGCGTGGACGTCCGCCAAGACGTTGTCTATGCATACGGTTGGCCATCACGGCTTTTCCGACCCATTTGGAAGGTCAAACGAGCCCCGAAGCGAGCATACGCGTGATTTCGACGATTTTCGTGTGCTATTGCACACCATTTTTTGGTTGATTCGGATTCCGACGTCAAAAATGCCAAATTTTTGCGTGGACGTCCGCCAAGACGTTGTCTATGCATACGGTTGGCCATCACGGCTTTTCCGACCCATTTGGAAGGTCAAACGAGCCCCGAAGCGAGCATACGCGTGATTTCGACGATTTTCGTGTGCTATTGCACACCATTTTTTGGTTGATTCGGATTCCGACGTCAAAAATGCAAATTTTTGCGTGGACGTCCCCCAAGACGTTGTCTATGCATACGGTTGGCCATCACGGCTTTTCCGACCCATTTGGAAGGTCAAACGAGCCCCCCAAGCGAGCATACGCGTGATTTCGACGATTTTCGTGTGCTATTGCACACCATTTTTTGGTTGATTCGGATTCCGACGTCAAAAATGCCAAATTTTTGCGTGGAGTCCGCCAAGACGTTGTCTATGCATACGGTTGGCCATCACGGCTTTTCCGACCCATTTGGAAGGTGAAACGAGCCCCGAAGCGAGCATACGCGTGATTTCGACGATTTTCGTGTGCTATTGCACACCATTTTTTGGTTGATTCGGATTCCGACGTCAAAAATGCCAATTTTTGCGTGGACGTCCGCCAAGACGTTGTCTATTGCATACGGTTGGCCATCACGGCTTTTCCGACCCATTTGGAAGGTCAAACGAGCCCCGAAGCGAGCATACGCGTGATTTCGACGATTTTCGTGTGCTATTGCACACCATTTTTTGGTTGATTCGGATTCCGACGTCAAAAATGCCAAATTTTTGCGTGGACGTCCGCCAAGACGTTGTCTATGCATACGGTTGGCCATCACGGCTTTTCCGACCCATTTGGAAGGTCAAACGAGCCCCGAAGCGAGCATACGCGTGATTTCGACGATTTTCGTGTGCTATTGCACACCATTTTTTGGTTGATTCGGATTCCGATGTCAAAATGCCAAATTTTTGCCGTGGACGTCCGCCAAGACGTTGTCTATGCATACGGTTGGCCATCACGGCTTTTCCGACCCATTTGGAAGGTCAAATGAGCCCCTTCAAGACCTTATCTATGCATACGGTTGGCCATCACGGATTGTCCGGCCCATTTGGAAGGTCAAAAGATCTCCTAAGCGAGCATACCCCTCATTTCGACGATTTTCGTGTGCTATAGCACACCATTTTTTGGGTGATCCGGATTCCGACGTCAAAAATGCCAAATTTTTTTCGTGGACGTCCATCAAGACCTTGTCTATGCATACGGTTGGCCATCACGGCTTGTCCGACCCATTTGGAGGGTCAAACGAGCCCCGAAGCGAGCATACGCCTAATTTCGACGATTTTCGTGTGCTAAAAGCACACCATTTTTTGGGTGATCCAGATTCCGACGTCAAAATGCCAAATTTTTTCGAGAGTCCGTCAAGACCTTGTCTATGCATAAGGTTGGCCATCACGGCTTGTCCGACCCATTTGGAAGGTCAAACGAGCTCCAAAGCGAGCATACCCCTCATTTCGACGATTTTCGTGTGCTATAGCACACCATTTTTTGGGTGATCCGGATTCCGACGTCAAAAATGCAAAAGTTTTTCGTGGACGTCCTTCAAGACCTTGTCTATGCATACGGTTGGCCATCACGACTTGTCTGACCCATTTGGAAGGTCAAACAAGCCCCAAAGCGAGCATACCCCTCATTTAGACGATTTTCGTGTGCTATAGCACACCATTTTTTGGGTGATCCGGATTCCGACGTCAAAAATGCCAAATGTTTTTGTGGACGTCATTCATGACCTTGTGTAGGCATACGGTTGGCCATCACGGCTTGTCCGACCCATTTGGAAGGTCAGACGAGCCCCGAAGCGAGCATACCCCTCATTTCGACGATTTTCGTGTGCTATAGCACACCATTTTTTGGGTGATCCGGAATTCGACGTCCAAAATGCCAAATTTTATCGTGGACGTCCGTCAAGACCTTGTCTATGCATACGGTTGGCAATCACGGCTTGTACGACCCATTTGGAAGGTCAAACGAGCCCGGAAGCGAGCATACCCCTCATCTCGACGATTTTCGTGTGCGATAGCGCACCATTTTTTGGGTGATCCGGATTCCGATGTCAAAAATGCCAAATTTTTTCGTGGACGTCCGTCAAGACCTTGTCTATGAATACGGTTGGCCATCACAGCTTGTTCGACCCATTTGGAAGGTCAAACGAGCCCCGAAGCAGCATACCCCTCATTTCGACGATTTTCGTGTGCTATAGCACACCATTTTTTGGGTGATCCGGATTTCGACGTCAAAATGCCAAATTTTTTCGAGAGTCCGTCAAGACCTTGTCTATGCATAAGGTTGGCCATCACGGCTTGTCCGACCCATTTGGAAGGTCAAACGAGCTCCAAAGCGAGCATACCCCTCATTTCGACGATTTTCGTGTGCTATAGCACACCATTTTTTGGGTGATCCAGATTCCGACGTCAAAAATGCAAAAGTTTTTCGTGGACGTCCTTCAAGACCTTGTCTATGCATACGGTTGGCCATCATGACTTGTCTGACCCATTTGGAAGGTCAAACAAGCCCCAAAGCGAGCATACCCCTCATTTAGACGATTTTCGTGTGCTATAGCACACCATTTTTTGGGTCATCCGGATTCTGACGTCCAAAATGCCAAATTTTCTCGTGGACGTCCTTCAAGACCTTGTCTTTGCGTACGGTTGGCCATCACGGATTGTCCGACCCATTTGGAAGGTCAAACGAGCCCCGAAGCGAGCATACCCCTCATTTCGACGATTTTCGTGTGCTATAGCACACCATTTTTTTGGTGATCCAGATTCCGACGTCAAAAATGCCAAATTTTTTTGTGGACGTCCGTCAAGACCTTTTCTATGCATATGTTTGGCCATCACGGCTTGTCCGACCCATTTGGAAGGTCAAACGAGCCCCGAAGCGAGCATACCCCTCATTTCGACGATTTTCGTGTGCTATAGCACACCATTTTTTTGGTGATCCGGATTCCGACGTCAAAAATGCCAAATTTTTTCGTGGACGTCCGTCAAGACTTGTCTATACAAACGGTTGGCCATCACGGCTTGTCTGACCCATTTGGAAGGTCAAACGAGCACCGAAGCGAGCATACCTTTCATTTCGACAATTTTCATGTGCTATAGCACACCATTTTTTGGGTGATCCGGATTCCGACGTCAAAAATGCAAAAGTTTTTTGTGGACGTCCTTCAAGACCTTGTCTATGCATACGGTTGGCCATCACGACTTGTCTGACCCATTTGGAAGGTCAAACAAGCCCCAAAGCGAGCATACCCCTCATTTAGACGATTTTCGTGTGCTATAGCACACCATTTTTTGGGTGATCCGGATTCCGACGTCAAAAATGCCAAATGTTTTTGTGGACGTCCGTCAAGACCTTGTGTAGGCATACGGTTGGCCATCACGGCTTGTCCGACCCATTTGGAAGGTCAGACGAGCCCCGAAGCGAGCATACCCCTCATTTCGACGATTTTCGTGTGCTATAGCACACCATTTTTTGGGTGATCCGGATTCCGACGTCAAAAATGCCAAATTTCATCGTGGACGTCCATCAAGACCTTTTCTATGCATACGGTAGGCCATCACGGCTTGTCCGACCCATTTGGATGGTCAAACGAGCCCCGAAGCGAGCATACCCCTCATTTCGACGATTTTCGTGTGCTATAGCACACCTTTTTTTGGGTGATCCGGATTCCAACGTCAAAAATGCCAAATTTTTTCGTGGACATCCGTCAAGACCTTGTGTATGCATACGGTTGGCCATCACGGCTTGTCCGACCCATTTGGAAGGTCAAACGAGCCCCGAAGCGAGCATACCCCTCATTTCGACGATTTTCGTGTGCTATAGCACACCATTTTTTGGGTGATCCGGATTCTGACGTCAAAATGCCAATTATTTTCGAGAGTCCGTCAAGACCTTGTCTATGCATAAGGTTGGCAATCACGGCTTGTCCGACCCATTTGGAAGGTCAAACGAGCTCCAAAGCGAGCATACCCCTCATTTCGACGATTTTCATGCGCTATAGCACACCATTTTTTGGGTGATCCGGATTCCGACGTAAAAAATGCAAAAGTTTTTCGTGGACGTCCTTCAAGACCTTGTCTATGCATACGGTTGGCCATCACGACTTGTCTGACCCATTTGGAAGGTCAAACAAGCCCCAAAGCGAGCGTACCCCTCATTTAGGCGATTTTCGTGTGCTATAGCACACCATTTTTTGGGTGATCCGGATTCCGACGTCAAAAATGCCAAATGTTTTTGTGGACGTCCGTCAATACCTTGTGTAGGCATACGGTTGGCCATCACGGCTTGTCCGACCCATTTGGAAGGTCAGACGAGCCCCGAAGCGAGCATACCCCTCATTTCGACGATTTTCGTGTGCTATAACACACCATTTTTTGGGTCATCCGGATTCTGACGTCCAAAATGCCAAATTTTCTCGTGGACGTCCTTCAAGACCTTGTCTATGCGTACGGTTGGCCATCACGGCTTGTCCGACCCATTTGGAAGGTCAAACGAGCCCCGAAGCGAGCATACCCCTCATTTCGACGATTTTTGTGTGCTATAGCACACCATTTTTGGGGTGATCAGGATTCCGACGTCAAAAATGCCAAATTTTTTCGTGGACGTCCGTCAAGACCTTGTATATGGATACAGTTGTCCATCACGGCTTGTCCGACCCATTTGGAAGGTCAAAAGTTGCCCGAGCGAGCATACCCCTCATTTCGACGATTTTCGTGTGCTATAGCACACCATTTTTTGGGTGATCCGGATTTCGACGTCAAAAATGCCATATTTTTTTTGTGGACGTTCGTCAAGACCTTGTGTATGCATACGTTTGGCCATCACGGCTGGTCCGACCCATTTGGAAGGTCAAACGAGCCTCGAAGCGAGCATACCCCTCATTTCGACGATTTTCGTGTGCTATGGCTCACCATTTTTTGGGTGAAAGTGATGCCGACGTCAAAAATGCCAAATTTTTTCGTGGACGTCCGTCAAGACCCTGTTTATGCATAAGGTTGGCCATCACGGCTTGTCCGACCCATTTGGAAGGTCAAACGAGCCCCGAAGCGAGCATACCCCTCATTTCGACGATTTTCGTGTGCTATAGCACACCATTTTTTGGGTGATCCGAATTCCGACGTCAAAAATGCCAAATTTTTTTGTGGACGTCCGTCAAGACCTTGTATATGCATACAGTTGGTCATCACGTCTTATACGACCCATTTGGAAGGTCAAACGAGCCCCGAAGCGAGCATACCCCTCATTTCGACAATTTTCGTGTGCTATAGCACACCATTTTTTGGGTGATCCGGATTCCGACGTCAAAAATGCCAAATTTCTTCGTGGACGTCCGTCAAGACCTTTTCTATGCATACGGTTGGCCATCACGGCTTGTACGACCCATTTGGAAGGTCAAACGAGCCCCGAAGCGAGCATACCCCTCATTTCGACGATTTTCGTGTGCTATAGCACACCATTTTTGGGGTGATCAGGATTCCGACGTCAAAAATGCCAAATTTTTTCGTGGACGTCCGTCAAGCCTTGTCTATGACTATGGTTGGCCATCACGGCTGGTCCGACCCATTTGGAAGGTCAAACAAGCCCCGAAGCGAGCATACCCCTCATTACGACGATTTTCGTGTGCTATGGCACACCATTTTTTGGGTGAAAGTGATTCCGACGTCAAAAATGCCAATTTTTTTCATGGACGCCCGTCAAGGCCATGTCTATGCATACGGTTGGCCATAACGGCTTGTCCGACCCATTTGGAAGGTTAAACGAGCCCCGAAGCGAGCATACCCCTCATTTCGACGATTTTCGTGTGCTATAGCACATCATTTTTTGGGTGATCCGGATTCCGACGTCAAAAATGCCAAATTTTTTCGTGGACGTCCGTCAAGACTTGTCTATACAAACGGTTGGCCATCACGGCTTGTCCGACCCATTTGGAAGTTCAAACGAGCCCCGAAGCGAGCATACCCCTCATTTCGACGATTTTCGTGTGCTATAGCACACCATTTTTTGGGTGATCCGCATTCCAACGTCAAAAAATGCCACATTTTTTCGTGGACATCCGTCAAGACCTTGTGTATGCATACGGTTGGCCATCACAGCTTGTCCGACCCATTTGGAAGGTCAAAGGAGCCACGAAGCGAGCATACCCCTCATTTTGACGATTTTCGTGTGCTATAGCACACCATTTTTTGGGTGATCTGCGTTCCGACGTCAAAAATGCCAAATTTTTTCGTGGACGTCCGTCAAGACCTTGTCTATGCATATGGTTGGCCATCACGGCTTGTCCGACCCATTTGGAAGGTCAAACGAGCCCCTAAGCGAGCATACCCCTCATTTCGACGACTTTCGTGTGCTATGCACACCATTTTTTGGGTGATCCAGATTCCGACGTCAAAAATGCCAAATTTTTTCGTGGACGTCCCTCAGGACCTTGTCTTTGCACACGGTTGGCCATCACGGCTTGTTCGACCCATTTGGAAGGTCAAATGAGCCCCGAAGCGAGCATACCCCTCATTTCGCGAATTTCGTGTGCTATTATGGCACACCATTTTTTGGGTGATCCGGATTCCGACGTCAAAAATGCCAAATTTTTTCGTGGACGTCCCTCAAGAACTTGTCTATGTATACGGTTGGCCATCACGGCTTGTTCGACCCATTTGGAAGGTCAAATGAGCCCCGAAGCGAGCATACCCCTAATTTCGACAATTTTCGTGTGCTATAGCACACCATTTTTTGGATGATCAGGATTCCGACGTCAAAAATGCCAAATTTCTTCGTGGACGTCAGTCAAGACCTTTTCTATGCATACGGTTGGCCATCACGGCTTGTCCGACCCATTTGGAAGGTCAAACGAGCCCCGAAGCGAGCATACCCCTCATTTCGACGATTTTCGTGTGCTATAGCACACCATTTTTGGGGTGATCAGGATTTCGACGTCAAAAATGCCAAATTTTTTCGTGGACGTCCGTCAAGACCTTGTATATGGATACAGTTGTCCATCACGGCTTGTCCGACCCATTTGGAAGGTCAAAAGTGCCCCGAAGCGAGCATACCCCTCATTTCGACGATTTTCGTGTGCTATAGCACACCATTTTTTGGGTGATCCGGATTTCGACGTCAAAAATGCCATATTTTTTCGTGGACGTTCGTCAAGCCTTGTGTATGCATACGTTTGGCCATCACGGCTGGTCCGACCCATTTGGAAGGTCAAACGAGCCTCGAAGCGAGCATACCCCTCATTTCGACGATTTTCGTGTGCTATGGCTCACCATTTTTTGGGTGAAAGTGATGCCGACGTCAAAAATGCCAAATTTTTTCATGGACGTCCGTCAAGACCCTGTCTATGCATAAGGTTGGCCATCACGGCTTGTCCGACCCATTTGGAAGGTCAAACGAGCCCCGAAGCGAGCATACCCCTCATTTCGAAACGATTTTCGTGTGCTATAGCACACCATTTTTTTTGGTGATCCGAATTCCGACGTCAAAATCCAAATTTTTTTGTGGACGTCCGTCAAGACCTTGTATATGCATCAGTTGGTCATCAGTCTTATACGACCCATTTGGAAGGTCAAACGAGCCCCGAAGCGAGCATACCCCTCATTTCGACAATTTTCGTGTGCTATAGCACACCATTTTTTGGGTGATCCGGATTCCGACGTCAAAAATGCCATATTTTTTTTCGTGGACGTCCGTCCAAGCCTTGTCTATGACTACGGTTGGCCATCACGGCTGGTCCGACCCATTTGGAAGGTCAAACAAGCCCTGAAGCGAGCATACCCCTCTCATTGCGACGATTTTCGTGTGCTATGGCACACCATTTTTTGGTGAAAGTTGATTCCGACGTCAAAATGCCCAATTTTTTCATGGACCCCGTCAAGGCCATGTCTATGCATAGGTTGGCCATAACGGCTTGTCCGACCCATTTGGAAGGTCAAACGAGCCCCGAAGCGAGCATACCCTTCATTTCGACGATTTTCGTGTGCTATAGCACACCATATTTTGGGTGATCCGGATTCCGACGTCAAAATGCCAAATTTTTTCTAGAGTCCATCAAGACCTTGTCTATGCATAAGGTTGGCCATCACGGCTTGTCCGACCCATTTGGAAGGTCAAACGAGCTCCAAAGCGAGCATACCCCTCATTTCGACGATTTTCGTGTGCTATAGCACACCATTTTTTGGGTGATCCGGATTCCGACGTCAAAAATGCAAAAAATTTTCGTGGACGTCCGTCAAGACCTTGTCTATGCATACGGTTGGCCATCAAGGCTTGTCCGACCCATTTGGAAGGTTTAACGAGCCCCTTAGCGAGCATAACCCTCATTTCGACGATTTTCGTGTGCTATAGCACACCATTTTATGGGTAATCAAGATTCCGACGTCAAAAATGCCAAATTTTTTTGTGGACGTCCGTAAAGACCTTGTCTATGCATACGGTTGGACATCACGGCTTGTCCGACCAATTTGGAAGGTGAAAACAAGCCCCGAAGCGAGAATACCCCTCATTTCGACGATTTTCGTGTGCTAGCACACCATTTTTTGGGTGATCCGGATTCCGACGTCAAAAATGCCAAATGTTTTCGTGGATGTCCATAAAGACCTTGTCTATGCATACGGTTGTCCATCACGACTTGTCCGACCCATTTGGAATGTCAAACGAGCCCCGAAGCGAGCATACCCCTCATTTCGACGACTTTTGTGTGCTATATCACACCATTTTTTGGGTGATTCGGATTCTGACGTCAAAAATGCCAAATTTTTTCGTGGACGTCGCTCAGGACCTTTTCTTTGCACACGGTTGGCCATCACGGCTTGTTCGACCCATTTGGAAGGTTAAACGAACCCCAAAGCGAGCATACCCCTCATTTCGCGATTTTCGTGTGCAATAGCACACCATTTTTTGGGAGATCCGGATTCCGACGTCAAAAATGCCAAATTTTTTCGTGGACGTCCGTCAATCCTTAGTCTATGCATACAGTTGTCCATCACGTCTTATACGACCCATTTGGAAGGTCAAACGAGCCCCGAAGCGAGCATACCCCTCATTTCGACAATTTTTGTGCGCTATAGCACACCATTTTTTGGGTGATCCGGATTCCGACGTCAAAAATGCCAAATTTTTTCGTGGACGTCCGTCAAGACCTTATCTATGCATACGGTTGTCCATCACGTATTGTCCAACCCATTTGGAAGGTCAAACGAGCCCCGAAGCGAGCATACCCCTCATTTCGACGATTTTCGAGTGCTATAGCACACCATTTTTTGGGTGATCTGCGTTCCGGTCAAAAATGCCAAATTTTTTCGTGGACGTCCGTCAAGACCTTGTCTATGCATATGGTTGGCCATCACGGCTTGTCCGACCCATTTGGAAAGTCAAACGAGCCCCGAAGCGAGCATACCCCTCATTTCGACGATTTTCGTGTGCTATAGCACACCATTTTTTGGGTGATACGGATTCCGACGTCAAAAATGCCACATTTTTTCGTGGACGTCCGTCAAGACCTTGTCTATGCATACAGTTGGCCATCACGGCTTGTCCGGCCCATTTGGAAGGTAAAATCAGCCCCGAAAAGAGCATACCCCTCATTTCGACGATTTTCGTGTGCTATAGCACACCATTTTTTGGGTGATCCGGATTCCGACGTCAAAAATGCCAACTATTTTCGTGGACGTCCTTCAATACCTTGTCTATGCATACGGTTGGCCATCACGGCTTGTCCGACCCATTTGGAAGGTCAAACGAGCCCC
>JAKWIY010001003.1:0-26296 GCA_027704805.1 Solanum corneliomulleri
TAAAACAAATTATTTTTTTGGGGTGGTGGTGGTGTGGGGGGGGGGAGGATGGGGGGATAGGAGTGAAAAAATAAAAATTTGAAGTTGATAGTATTTAAAAAAAAATAATTTTTGGGGGGTTGGGGGTGGGCGGGGGAGGGGTGAGGAATTTAAAGATAAAAATTTGAATTTGAAAATATTTTAATAAATCAAAAATATTTTTTGGGGAGGGGGTGGGGTTGTGAGGGGGGAGGGGCTGGCCGGTGGTGGGTAGGGAAGGTCAGGGATCAGGTGAAAAAATAAAATTTTGAAATAAAAAATATTTTTTAAAATTGATATTTTTCCCAAAAGAAAAATGTAATTTGAAATTGGAAGAAGTTTTGGAAAATATTTTCCTCGATTTTTGAAGAAAATTCATTTTCCTTAATTTTGAGAAAAATAAATTAACTTAAAATACATTTTTCAAAATTTTTATCCTAACCAAACATAAAAAAAAATATTTTCCTTCCGACCAAACACACATATAGGTTTTGAGAGTTGTTTGGTCACCGTCCATCAATGTGACTCATGTACTCACTCACCGTCCACATTTTTTTTCTTTTTTTAGTCCAATCAATTAGAACCATTTATTTTATTATCTTGATTATAAGACTAAGTTCATTCAAACAATATTTTCTATTTGATTTCCATCGTACTGTCAACTCAAACAAATATAATTTGACCCTTCTTAGAGTAAATGTGTTTTTTAAATCTATTACAATTAAAATAATAATAATAATACTTCATGACTCGATCAAGAGTTAGATTAAGTTTTATTTATATTAGATTGTTTTTGTCTTTTAACAACTGATCAGTTATTTTAAATAAAATATTTATCAAAAATTGATGACTAGACTATTGTGTGAATTTTTCTTTTTCTTCTTTTGCTAATCAGTTTGTTAGTTAACGTGTCTAATAATGTTTATTGGGTCAAACAAGACTTCGAAATTCATATCAATTTACTTTTTGAGTTATTGAATCATGTGATTTAAATGTCTATATACTATATGTTATTTTTTAAAACTCACGTGGTATTATTGAGATTTTGAAATTTAAAATTTTAAACTTTAATTATATATTTGAGCATGTATAAAAACTTTAAGTTTTTTAAAAAAATAATATTAATATGTTCAAAAATAGAAAAACTAATCAAGCTAAGACCAGAAGGGACAAATTTACATGTGCTTTGTCTCCTTTCTTTGAGATTGAGGCTCCAAAAGACGACTCTATTTTACTAAGAAGGCACGATATTCATTATCAAGCGTGGGGTGACTAATAATTTCGAATTTCTCTGCTTTGCTATTATAGGTTATACTTGTCATTGATTTTTATATCGTCCAATTAAATTATTAGATTCTTGAGTGTTTCCTTGTCAACAACATTGCTGATAGAATATATATAACTTTGAACTCAATAAGACTAATGATGTGAAGTTGAAACGATGGAAATACTATTTTTAAATTATTATTTTCTTCAACCTTTTTTTGAGCATATATAAACGTGTCTCTTAACTAACCTCATTTCATATTTATGCCTTTCTAACTTTGGTTGTGCTCAAATATGCGTTTAAACTTGTATGTAGTTGAACAAGTAGACACATGAATATTACACGTAGAACATCAGGTAGGATGCAAATTGTCACATAAGGTGTAGCGTAGGAAATGTGTGTACTCTTCTTGTTTCACTTTACACAAATTTAAGTGTCTGCTAATACACATATAAAATCGAAAATATAAATGTAAGTTGAGACCAAATTAAATAACGTATTTACCTTAGCACGTTCTTAATTACCAACCTAAATGGCTGGCTAATATAATAGCAACGGAGCAAGTACTTTTTCCTTTTGGCTTTTAATTTGTACACACACATGTTTTCTTAGGGCTGGCTTGACTTTGACTAAAAGGGGAAATAAATTCAACATATGAACAAGAAAATAAATTAGTACTAAGATATTTTTTGATGAAGTTTACATTCATCAACTATAAATTTTAATAAATATAAGCTGTGATCCTCCATCTCAGCCTCTTAAATTTGCATTTTAAGTACTATAATTATTCCATTCTCTTCATTTATTCAATTTAATTAAATTTTTGCTTCTTCTTTTTCCAATTAATTAGTTTGGTTTACTTTACTTTACTTAATTGATACATTTGATTTGAAGAAACAATTAAGGCTATATATATGGATTTCACTTTGCTTGATACTTGCTTGGATTTAAGTTTGAATTCTACAACATCTCTTGATGAACAACCAATTGTATGTCCAAACTTTTCAACATATCCATCAATGAATGAATTTCTACACTACTATATGCTCTAATTAATGTATTCCTTTCATATTTTTTTGCTTTCAGAAACATCAAGAAGTGATTGGATTGGGAGGAGACATGCCATCAAATGATGAGGTTTGTCGATCTTCCTTTAGTGTGCTCTTTAACATTATCAACTGACATTTATGTTTTTCAACTTTGGGTATACGAAAGTTGATACTTAGATTATTTAAAAGTTAAGCAAGTAGAGACACACGTCCTATATATGTGACATAACATACATAGGATGCCACATGAGACATATATTTGTACTTATTCACCTTTTGGATCATTCAGTTACTTACTTTTATACACCTAAAGTTGGAAGACATACAATGTCACTCAATGTTAAGTTAAAGGACGACACATTTAAATATTATGTCTTATTTATACCGTCAACATATATAATTAATTAATTAACTAACTAAATCTGTTGATCTTTAATGTGTTTAGGCTGCAAGTGATCATTTTGCAAAGGAAGTAAAGAGATTGAGTGGTGAAAACAAGAAGCTACGAGAAATGCTGAGTGTAATGTATGACAACTATAATACTTTGAGAAAACTATACATGAACAATTGTAGTACTAGTCGAACTTCAAGAAAACGAAAAGCTGCAAAAATCACCTCTAGAGTAAATTCGGAGCTAAGTGATGAAGACTCTTCATGCAACAAATCAAGAGTACTAGTACATCATCACCGCATTCAAACATCTGACCATACAACTCTCGTAAGCTGAATTTGCATTATCAGGTTACCTAAAAGATAGTTGTCCATGTAATATGTCACTAGTCATCCCGAAAATAAAACAGATATCTCTTTAGGTACAATCAATTAACTTACACCAATAGTAACAAATTTTTTAAAAAATCGTACATAAATCAAGTTAAATCCAATTTGACCTAATTTACAGAGTCCCTTTAAAGTAAATTTTTTTTTGTATATCATGTATATATGCTAATGTATATAAGACATAATGCAGCTAGTGAAGGATGGATACGAGTGGCGTAAATACGGTCAAAAAGTAACGAGAGACAACCCGTATCCTAGAGCGTACTTCAAGTGTTCATTTGCTCCTACTTGCCCCGTTAAGAAAAAGGTAACAACTCTAAATAAAACGTACCAAGTTTAGAGGGGTCTTTAGGTATTCAGATATGTCTTTCCTAATATGTATATTGATCGCGTATGTACAATTATATATACATTGTGTCTAATTATACTCCAAGAGTATAGTCAAAATAGTTGTTACAAGTTTTAACTTATAACTACACATTTTTGTAGGTGCAAAGAAGTATTGATGATAAGTCTATTATAATAGCAACATATGAAGGAGAACATAACCATTCAAAAGTAGTACTAGAGGCTGGGAGGGCTCTAGTGCTACTACAATTGGGCATAGTCACAAGCAGCCAGAGTTTAACAAGTTGTTGATAGACCAAATGGCATCATCCTTAACCAGAGATCCCAAATTTAAAGCTGCCCTTGCTGCTGCCCTTCACGAAAAAAACTACCCTTACACATAAATAGAGGGTTGTTAGTTGGCTACACACAATTATTCAATATTAAGAAGGGCTAGCTCACTCAAGAGAAGACAATGTAACCAACTATTCATAAAATATTACAGTGGATTTAAAGTCTCACATTGCTTGAGGAATGGACTAATGGTCTGCTTATATGGACTTGAATAACCTTCCTTCATGAGCTAGCTTTTGGGTGAAGTTAGACCCACGTGTCATATCCAATAAAAACAGGGAGTATGTGTGGACTAGGAGGCTCAAGTGTGAATGGGAATTATTAGAATTGACTTATTTTCAAAGTGCAGCCAAATTTTGAATTCCCTTTTTCTATGCTATGAAATACAAGTTCATGATGTGACAACATTTCTTAATATACATAGCCTTCATTTCTGCTTTCTTTTAAGTATTAGAATCCTTTCTTTTGAGTATTAGAATCCTTTCTTTTGAGTATTAGAATCATTAAGCGTCAATGGTATCCTTCTATTATTACAACTTAATTTGTATGTGAGTGCATTTGAAGTTTTAATTCTTGTCCCAAATTGATGTTCCTTTATACTATTTTCAAGTAAAGATGTAAATATACAAATGTTCTATATTGATTTTTTTTTATTATTACTATTATTATTATTATTGATGAAGTGGGGTCTCAGCCACTAAATTTAGTACTAATATAGTGTAGGCCAGAAACCATACTAGGAATCTTATTAGTCAACCACCGTATAATGATGACCTCACTAATCCTTTGTTCTTTTTAACAAACTAATACATGTTACTCTCAGTTTAAAGAAGAAAGACTTAAATTAAAGAGGACGTTTTAATAATGTAATTCTAAATTAAAATTATGTCAAAATATAAGAAAAATGCAGAAGTACTCCTTAGCCTATGCTCGAAATCTCAGAGACACACTTATACTATACTAAGGTCTTATTACTCCTGAACTTTTTTTATAAGTAATTTTCTACCCGTTTTCGGCGTACGTGGCACTAGCTTATTAAAAAAATTACTCAGCGTTGGACCCACTGGATAGTACCACTTAGGCCAAGAGGGGTAAAAAATTATTAATAAAATAAGTTCAGAGGTAATAGGATCTTAGTGTAGTATAAGTATGTCTCTGAGATTTCGTGCATAGATTGGGAGGTATTTGTGCATTATTCCAAAAATATTATTAAGTATTATAGTTTTAAACATAACACGTGAAAACTAAACTTAAAGTATTACTAAAAAAAATATGTCATTTTTATTGAACAGACTAAAAAACAGTCATTTTTATTGAACAGACTAAAAAAAAAGTAAAGACATTCTTTTTGAATCCGCAGTACTACTATTTTAAAAGCTTGGACACTAAGTCTCAGAGTGCTATAAATAAAGAAAGATAACAAGGCAAATGGAGTGCTTATTAAATGGACATGACTTACAGAAAAATAACAGTACCATATATTTCAAACTTCAAACAAATTTGAAAGTACCAATTACACAATAGTACTAGTGACTTAAACGAACAATTTCAAAATCCAACTACATAACCTTCTTAGCCGAAACTCATTAAATCCTGAAACATACATATGGTCATTGATAGTCCAACGAACACCAATATCGACCTAAAATTACCATGAAATGTCACCGGAGCATCAGATTTTTCGGAAGAATGCACCGCAGAGACGGCGTCTGACCTAGGAGGAGGTGAAAGAGGGTGAACAAGAACAGAGACCTTCATGCCATTAGAACATCCACCAATGCCACAAATGAAGTAGTACCTCTTGGACTTGTCAAGTAAAATGAAGTCTTTTCCACTACTCCAATTCCTTAGTGCACCTTCTATTGCAATTATTGTATCCTACTTTGTCCACTTGTAACACATTGTGTTGTGTCTTTTGATACCTAAATGCTGCCACACCAAACAAGGGATATATTTTATGCATTCATAAATCATCCCATTAATGATAAAATCGGAAGTTTACTTTTAAATAGAAAAGTATGCCATTTTCTTGGATTTGTACATGTATGATGCATAAGTTGAGACAAATAGAGTTGTATTATTTCTTTATATAAAAAAAAAAAGGGGGGGGGGGGGAGGGGGGGAGGGGGGGGGGAATGCTTAAAATATGTAATTAAACTTTAAGAAAATGATATGTAGGTCACCTATTAGAATTGATTCATTTACATTAGTTTTATTCGAGAAAATGTTTCATCCATGTCATTATTTGTTAATCGAAAATAATTTTGATTGTGTAAAAAATAATATTTACACGTAGTCAATGCTATAATTCGATCACGTCATAATTGAAATCATTTTTAACGGTAAAAGACTCAAATATGCATCGAACTTTTAGAAAAAATCATCGATGTCATTCGTTAAATATTTGGCTAGTATATGTCATTTTTTTAGTTAACAAATGATGACATGAATGAACCTTTTATCAAACACAAATGGCATAGATAAGTCAAACTTTTAATAGATGACATAAATGTTTCTTTTCTCAGAGTTCAATCGAAATTAAGTCTTTAAAAAAAAAAACTATAACATTACCTTCTAGCTAATTGGGAAGTATAAAGTAATTAGGAAAGATAAAAAGGTAATTTAGACCAAACAAAAATTATAAGCACACTACTAACTATCTAGGAAAAATTATAAAAGACAGATAATATGAACAGAACGTCGTACATATGAAGTCACCAACGTAGAAGGTTTGGTGGTTGCTCCAAATGGTGTAGTTGATGCCGGGATTCCAACCTTTGTTAGCTCCGACAATGTGATCAGTGGCGGAGATGGTGGTGGCAACGATGGCGGTGGTGACGATGAGGAAGAATACATGAAGAGCCATGTAATTGATCAGAGCTAAGTCCTGTTTTTAATTTGCTACTACTTATTAACCTTAAAAATTAAGGCTAGATGACAACCTTTATATAAAGGGATCCAAAGGTAAAAAGTTAGATAAACCATCATTATAGATTGTACATATTTATTAGGTAACAATTCACTTTTACACACACCTCTTATATATGATGTACAATTTTTTCTTTATTTTTACCTAGCAAAAAGTTTTATGGTATAATGGTGGCTAACAAATTTCATAATGGAACATACTATTTTTTGTTAAATTCATTCTTCTACGTCATTATTTGATAGCTGAATAAGAAATAAGTTATTTATATATTAATTTTTGAATAATTTATATGACATTTAATATGCAGCAAAAAATAAATTATTCATTATAAAATTAATATGATGTTAGTCTGACAATTTAGAAACAGATATAACTTAAACATGTATGACTATCACATGAATAACTAACCCTATCATAATATCTATATAAAATAATACATAAATTCACTCATAATTAAACTCTATATTGCTAATACATGAATAACTCTATATTGCACGCACTATTCTTTTTTAACGAGTGATTTTATATTAGGCATCACTTATTGCAAGTATGTACGTACATTATTATTGTATAAACTTCATTAACCATATGTAGTATATTACTTTATAAGTATGTACGTGCATCCACTGCTCATGATTGATGATATCTAGCCCTGTATACACCGTGAGTTTAAAGCAAAGTCCCTATGATGACCATTTTAATAATGAAACGGAGTGGAATAGTAAGTATTTATCCATTCTTAACTAGAGATTTTGAGTTTGAACCTAACATAATAACATGTCGTGAAAGAAGCACACTAGATGGTCCCGAAGCGCAGTTGAAAGTAGATATCGTGAACGTAACCTGAGCAACCATTTCTCTGTGTGCCAATCGCTAGCGCATCTAGAGCCAGAGAGAAGCAGTTGCGGAGCCAGGAATTTCATGAAGGGTGTCTAAGTGCTAAATTAAACCTACTCATTCTTAAAAAGTGGCAGAGTCAGAAATTTCACGAAGGATAAATTGAACCTGCTCTTCTTTAAAGATGGAAAAGATTTTGCTAGTAGTGAGATTTGAACACACGAGCACTTTAAATTTGTGTGTCTTTACTCTTTCGAGACGCTTGAATCCACTAGGCTACATTCATGTTAAAGGCGTCCAAAATATTTTATTTAGCCACTTTGTTTACCATTTTGCTTGCAACAGTAAAATTTTCCGACGAAGGGTGTCCAATTGAACACCCTGACATAACCGTAGCTACGCCACTATAGAGAAGCTTAGCCGATATGAGAAGTGCTAATTCAGTTCAGATAGACTTCATGTCACGCCCCACCGCCCCAAAGTAGGACTTTGTGATGCTAATTCAGATTTTACTCGGCCGCCAGATACCAGACATCGGGTGGAGAGACAACAAAATGAAAGCAGGACGCAACAACAAAAATAAGATGAGAGAATCAAGTATGTAGCAGCACGCCTCATGTGTAAAGAAAGCCACGCCTCAATCACCTTGCCTCTTAAAAGTAAATGGTCTACTATTACTAGTGTCTACTCTACTACTATTTTTATTTTCATGATCATGACACTAAAAGTAGCAGACCAAATTAACTCTAATTAATCCCTACCACTAGGCACGTAATAATCTTTATAAGTACTAATAATAATAATGTTCAGTCTACAAATAAACCTGTATCCGATAATATGGGACAACTACAATTCCAGGATAGGGATATTGATCTAGTCTTTATAGGATAATTTAACTATTCATTAAAGAGTAAAAAGCTTATAAGAAAAACAAATTTAGTCCTACAAAACAACTTAATCAGATGAATCAGTTATCAATATGGAAGCCTATTTGGTAGTTCGATTTCACATGACCAAATTAGTATCTCCATACCAAAAGAGTTAGGTAGTTCATTGGAACAAAAGACACAACTCACTTCCCAGAACAAAAGTTATTGCAAAAACAGCATATCTTACTGTATATAGGCGTATTCCGCAGAGCAAACAATCAAAATCCACATTTAAGTTGAACAACTAATGGTTCTTCTCTCTACAACAGGGAAAACGCTACACTCATCAATTCCACTAAACTGAAAACATCTTTGTCCTTTGTAAATTATTGGCCTATCTGAAGCTATACATACAGATCTTCTGATATTATCTAAAATGCTACCTTTTTATTTATCAAAACTTCAAAAGCTTACAGCAACAGCATGACTCTTCCTCTATAGGAGATGATAAGTGTTACCATTTTTAGCTGCATTATCATTATAGTGAGATCCTCCTATGGCATATCGTTAGATGTTGCTGTGCTTCCGTTACATACAGAATTTTGATTAGAGGCCAGTGGTTGCTCCTCGTTGGATGTGGAGATCTTGAAAGGTTTCTTGAACTGTACCAAGATCATGGTCATGTTGTCGCATCCTTCTCCACCCGTGGCTGGGGCCAAACATTTGTCCATCACTGTCTCACAAACAGCTGATAGCCTATTTTCCTGCACAAATAGTGTGACATCATTAATTTTTTACAAGCTAAAAAGCATGATTTTAAATGCAAACAAGATAAATAATGACACTTACGTGTTTTAACTGTTTCCCAACGAAGTCCACGACTTCTTGGCTTGACATGCAATCCCTAATGCACAAGAAATACAGATATGAAATTCTAGTGTTATGATAGAAGTAATAACTAAAAAAGGGGTGCAAACAGGCCTCGAAAAGGTACTCACATCTAACATAAACTGAATTCCTACGTACAAGAAAATAACCACGTGGCAGAGAATTTCTAACTACACTGAAAAGATGCAAGTTCCACCTTCCTTGGTTGACTTTTCCTCTTTTGGTATGGAAACAACCATTTAACTTCAAAAAGACCAATAAAAACCCACACCAATATTTTCCCTCGTGGATCTTGTCAACCTACTAGCAAACAGTATGCAAATTCATGTACTCTAAGCCCAGCAGTCTAACAACTCCGGAAGAAACATACGCTGGTATTCCCCTAAAAATCATCGAATGATGGTTTCAAATACAGTTGACCAAATTGGGAAGATAAAATTAAAATGATACAATAAACTTACCATATGCCATCACAAGCTAGAACAAGGAAATCATCATCATTGCAGAGCTCAACCTTGTTTGAGAAAAATTCGGAAAAAAAATGTTAATTACATAAATCATATCCTCAGCTAGAAAGGAACACATAAATTCTCAATTCTGATCAGTTATTAATTTAAGAAAAGCAATAATGCTTTCTTCAGAAATGACCTTTCATCTCACTGTACACACTACACACAAAACATAATGTAGATCTTCCTCCACAAATTTCATATTTATACAGATTCATAAGCCATTGAATATACTTACAGTGCAGATATCAGGATTAGCAGTCACTATTTGTTTTTCAGCAGGCAATGATTTGTTCTGTTTCAGCTCCATGTCTCCTGAAATTATCAAATTGATCAGGCCGGGAATAACACAAAGAGGAAAAAGGAAACTCGCTATAGTATATTTGAGAAAATGCAATATTTTTCAACTACCGATTGCTCTTGACATGTTTAGAGTCCCGTTGACCCGTCCACACCGAACATATCCACCGGCATTTCTAATCCTTTCCTTTTCAGCTTGAAGGTCAGGCTTATGGTCACTAGACATATCATATGCCTGCATAACATTTTTTGTGCTTAATACAACTGTGCCTACTTAGAAGAAAGACATGCATCATGTACAATGATGCAAAATCACTCTTAATATTCCCAGACGACAACATTTTGATGAAAGAAAATTTTCCTCTTGGATACGAAGACACACCAAAGATCTGCAAATTGCTGGGAATTAAATATCTTGGGCAGAAAAAGAGAATATGGAGTTTCTGCAAAACCATGAGTAAGAAAGGTTACATGCAGAAAGTTTTCTTCTGCAAAAGATCCCTCCTCTCCACATCCAAAATTTGCAAGTGAGGTCAAGAATCTGGTATTCAGTCTAAAATTTGTGAGCAGGCCACCAAGGGGTCAGGGGAAGTTCTCACTTTCTTCTCATAAATGAACCTTAAAATACTATCATGGAATGTTATGAGGATTGAATGATTTCACAAACCTCATCAAAACTCTCCTACTCAAACGGAAATTGATATATGTTTCCCTTCAAGAAACAAATTGAGGTTTGGTCTCCTAGTTGGCTGGGAAATTACTCTTTGGTAGATGGACTGGTTATGTAACATTCAGCTCTGAGGGTATTATTATACTGTAGGATGGGGAATCTCGAGGGGAAATATAGATCTCAAAGGTCTTCACTCCATCTCCATTTCTCTGTCTAATTTAATAGACAACTTCTCTTGGAACCTGACAGGAGTTTATGCTCCACAAAAAGACTGGCCCAGAATTTGCTATGCTCGAGTTAACGTCTGCCAGGGGCTTATCGGAGGGACCTTGGGTTATTGGGGCTTAGAACTATTTCTTTGCATTTTTTTGGTGCAAGTTGCCTTAGCACAGGATGTAGATATTTTGTCAGACATGATTGAAGATTGCACAATTTGTAACTTCACTCTTTGCACTTGCTTGAAGCCGATCGTTTATCTAATACTATTTCTTTGTCATTATCATAAAGAAAATCCTGGACCAGAACATTTAACTGCTTCACAAGTAAATGGTACCTGACCCTTCCGAGATAAGACACAGCGAGAATCACCAGCATTTGCTACAAGAAGTTGGACATTCTGAATGATTGCTACACAAGCTGTGCTTCCTGCAGATGGCCCACGGTAATCAGAGTTGGCCCCCTACATTGGAAAAAAAAAAAAGAAGCAAAATGTTAAAAAAATTGAACTCTAGTATATTGATTAAAAATCGTTAGAAAATAAATTTTTAGAATTTTAATATTTATAACTATGAGCAGTCTATTGGAGTAATAAGACCACTGCAAAACTAGGAGTTCACAGTACTTTCTGTAACCTCTTATTGAGTCTTATACCCTTTATTTTTGGATAAATATATCTCAGACCTCTGAGAATAAAAAGACTTGAAAATAATATACCTGAAGATATTCTCAACACTTCTGTTTCTCATTCTTTCTTTTATTACAAATATATCGCATCATTTGTAGGGGGTTGGGATTTGAAAAGAGCACAAGCATTTAAAATGATTCAAAATAGATTTTCTTTAATCTAGAGTACTTCAATCCCAATTATGAACCAACATGGTTCAGTACAATGTTCAACAGAAGTCAGACAATGGCAAGAGTAGAATAACCTCCGTTCATGCTGCTAGAATGATAAAGATACTACGACATTTAATGGGAATTGATACTAGATTAACCAAAAGATCAAATTACATTCGCCTATGGGGCGGGGGAGGGGGAGAAAGGTGATCGTCAAAGAACTAATTATGAATCATATAGAAGATACAATTCCTGTCATTGTATAGCATTTTCAGAAAAATCAACAACAAACACAGTGTGATCCCACAAGGAGTACATAAACTTCACCCCTACCTTGTGTGGTAGAGAGTGGAGATTTCGATATACCCTCGGCTCAAACAAAAAACTAGAAAATAGGTTTAAAAAATACAAGGTGAGAGAAGCTCTGATGAAATTACTAACCAAAAAAAGAAAAGAAAAGAGAAATATTGGCAGCAAAAATAGTAAGACAACAAAGAAAAAGAACAAAAATAGTGATATAATTGATAAATAAGATGATCCTGAAATAATAATGATGATACTAAAAAGGAGAAGAGGGAGCAGCTAAGGTACTCCAACCGGAAAGAGAAAAATCGCTCAACTACCTGCTAACCTTTTAACCTAATCCTTGGTGTCCATGCTCTCCTATCTAGGGTCATGTCCTCGATGAGTTGAAGATATGCTATCTACTATCTATTCACCTCTCCCCAATTCTTCTTCGATCTACTTCTAACTCTCCTTAGGCATATCACTATCAATCTCTCGCACCTCTTCACTAGGTCATCTGTGCTCATCTCCACAAGACAGAACCATCTTAGTCTTAGTCTTGCTTTCCAGATATTATCCACCACAGAGACCATTTCCACCTTGCCTAAATATCTTCATTTCTAATCTTATCGCTCCTGATATAGCCACACATCCATCAAAGTATCCTTATTCCTGCTACTTTCATCTTTTGAACGTGTGAGTACTTGACTGGCCAACACTTTGCTACATACAAAATAGTTGGTTTAACAACTACTTTGTAGAACTTACTTTCCTCTAAATATTGGAGACACCATCGTACTACATAGATCATCAGATGCAAGCTTCAATTCCTTCTACTTTGCGCTAATACAATGCGTAACATCATCATCTATCTTCCCGCTTCCTTGGATACCTAATGCAACACCATCATTACTGAGAAGTGTTCTGTGAGAAGTGTTCCGAATTTCCCCACAATTCTTACTCGGGTCTTGGATCAAACATAACCTTAATCACTCTAATGTAAGCCACAAGTACGCTTCTCGACTCCAAGCATCTCCATATAATGTCCCGTGGGACTTTATTGCATGCCTTTAAAACATGTCTACAAACTATGTAGGCCCAATAGGTACAATTCTCTTTTCTCTTCCTCCTTTCTACACGGCATTTCTACATGGCATCAAAGCCTTTTTTTTTTTTTGATAATGGTAACTTTACTTCTATATATCCACAGGTATACTATAACCACAGTGTAGTACCTCTTCAAAAGTGTTACAACTTGTAATTTAGTTATGTGCCTTTCAAAAAGTTAAAAACATCACAAGTATCTTCTGTTTGAGCTAGTAGTTTTTGCTCACACCAAAAATAATAAAGGCCTAAACAATTCATTTTAAGATTCTGAATGTTGTTCATGTCCCCTCAAAGCACCTTTTGTTCTTCTCAATCCAAATTGACCACCAAATACATGTTGGGACGATCTTCCATTTTTCTTCCTTCTTGCTCACATTACCATCCATATTCCAGCATCTTAAGACGTCTGCAATGCTTCCAGGTTTCACCCAATTAATCCCTTTCCAACTGATGAACATCCTCCAAAGTTGATATGTCCATTTGCAGTGCAAAAAAAGATGATTGATTGTCTCAGCTTTTTCCCCACATAAAAACAGCTAGCAGTTAGTTGGTGAGGCCTTTTGTTCAGGTTATCATGAGTTAACACTGCTTCTTGGCCAGAAGCCAGATGAAACAGTTAACTTTGTAGGGAATTTTCAGTTTCCATATCATCTTCGAAAGCCAATCTCTTTCCTTCACCACTTCTACATTTAGCTCCCTATATGCAGATCTGATAGAAAAAAATCCCTTACTGTTTCTGTTCCATTCTAGTCTGCCCACTTCCTAACTTGCTACTGAGTTATAGAATTCTGTTATCCTCCCAATCATTAAGATATCTCCTTAGATACAGATTCCATCCTTGTCCAGTCCACATCATGGCAACTGTTGCTTCTTGTTGCTGGCTTAGAGTGTATAGCTCCGGATGTTGTTGTTTCATTGTTAAAAGCCCCTGCCCACTTGTCATGCCAAAAAGAGGTTTTCTACCCATTTCCTATCCTCACCTTAGTTCTGATCTGCATCTTTGGCCAAAGATTCTTAATAGCTCTCCAGACTGAACATCCATAGGGTGTTATGACATTCTTAGTCATCCAATTATCTCCCGTACCATACTTTGCAAGAATGGCTTCTTTCCACAACATTCCTTCTTCAGTAGCAAAATTTCCACAACCATTTCATCATCAGGCTTTGATTCTGCTTTTTCATATTCCTGATACTTAGACCTCCTGCTTTCTTGTTCACTAACAGCTCCTCCCACGTAACTAGGTGATATTTCTGCTCATCTTCATTCCCCTGCCATACAAAATTCCTTCTCAGGACATCTATTTTCTTGCTGACACTAGCAGGCATCGGGAAAATGGATATCAAGTAGGAAGGCAATGTGTCTAATACACTGTTTACTAGGGTTAGTTGCCTCCCCTGGAGAGGTGTTGACTCTTCCAATTTGTAAGCCTCTTTGTACATTTTTCCACCACCCCGTTCCAAATTGTTGTGGATTTACGTTTAGCTCCCAAAGGCATTCCAAGGTATGTGGTAGGAAGTTCCCCTACTCTTCCTCCTAATTTACTTGCTAGAGCATCTATCTCACTGACTGTGTTAATAGGATATATAAACTCTTCCTCCATTTTATATGTAACCCAGATACTGCTTCAAAAATTATGAAGATGACCCTTAGTATCAGAAATTGTTCATCCTTTGTTTCACAAAATACTAAGGTGTTATCTGCATACTGTAAGTTAGTGAGTAAATTCTCAAAATTCCTTCTCTTCTCTTTTCTATAAAGGCAACTTGTTCATGTAAAACAATGTTCAGGAAAACATGGTTTTGATAGAACACTTTGTTTCACTGTTCCCTCACGCAAAAAGTATCATTCAGCATTTGGTTGTACCATCTGTTTCACTATTCCCTCAGTGCAAACATATCATTCAACATTTGGTTGTAACATCTCACCTCAAAAAATATTTCGTCCCAAAGTCTATCATGTGTTTTCTGAAGCCCCTTTCACTTGTAGATAATTAATTCAACTTTTCCGAAGTTGACATTTAGCCATGACATTTGTGTTTGTGTGTTTAAACTTTAAGTGCAATATTATATTAAGTTGAAATAATGATCTGAAAGCGTATTTCAAGTGAAAATTATCTAATATTCAACTTCCATTCATAACATCATTTTTACAAACTTTTTTTAAGCAGAGTTCCTATCAAAACACAACTTGAACTTGTGATGCCCCTGATGAAGGGCGAGTCAAGCAAGACTATTAGGCTTCTAGGATAGCAAGCTTCTAAGGTTGAGGTACACATGACACCTTAAAGAGAATCTCACAATAGAATGAGAAAGTGAAAATCTTTATAAGGCATATTTCTAGTTCACACAGTACATGTACTTTTGAGGCTCGATGTGGCGTAGCCTGCAAGACAAATTCATGCTGACCTAAGCCTAAGACGGCCAATACGTGTTATGGACTTGGTTCAGGAAAAATATGGTATCAAAGCTTGTACTCCCTCAGTACAATGGTGGCGAACCTCAGCATCCTCGCTGAGTCCCTAAGAAGGGTATATGTGATGCCCCTAATGAAGGTGGGTCGATGAGGCCAGGTCAAGTAGGACTGACAGGTTTTTAGGCTAGCAAGCTTCAAAAAATGAGGTGCCATGTTCTACGTCAGAATAAGGGAGGGGCCAATGAAGACATGACTCAAGTTCACATGGTACGCATACTTTCGGGCCGATGTCTCAAAGAGAACAATACATGTCAGACTTGGCTTGTGAAATATGTAGTATTCAAACCATGTCCTTTGTCAGTGCGATAGTGTGGGCAAACCTTAAGAAGTATGTTGAGTCCCTAAGGGAAGTATACGTGATGCCCCCGACAAAGGATTGGTAAATAAGGGCAGGCTTGGCAAGCTTCAAAGATGAGATGCATATGACATCTTCCCATATCAAAATGGGGGAGGAAAGTGAAGTGTTTTATAAGGCATAGCTCAAGTTCACATAATACACACCCTTTTGGAACCCAATGCGGTGTAGCCCAAAAGAAAAATTCAACTTGGCCTAGGCCTAATTTGGACAATACGTGCTATGAACTTGAGTCATGACAGGTTCAACTCAATTTTTTGTCTAAACATATAATTTAGCCTAAAAATGTTGTCGTTACACTATTTCAATGTACATTATTTTTAGGATTGATATATATTTATTCCCCCCCCCCCCCCCCAAGCTTGTACTAAAATAGCTTTGGAACTTCTTTTCACGAAATCCCTACTACACAAAAATTGTTCAAACTGGTAAAAATGTATTTCTCAGCATTAAGGACATGTCGTACACCATCAGAAAGTGTTAGATACAGAAAAAACAAAGAGAAAAGAAGATACTTGGATCTTGAAAAAAAAAAAGAGAAAAGAACATACCGGGATCTTGATAAATCTACAAAATGATCTAGATCCTCTAAATCTACTTCTTTACACCAAAAATAGAAAGATCCTATACAATGGAATGAATGGAATTGTTTCTATAAAACATCTCCCATTTCTTTCTCTCCAAACTGTCCACCAATGCATTGTGGAATAGTTCTCCACCACTTCATTTGGTTTTTGCTACCTCCTCTTTTCATCCAGCAGCTAAGCAATCTGGAGTATGCTCAGAGGTATAGCCTAACTTGTCTCTGCTGATATTGAGGATAAGGACCAAATGTGCTGTGAATGTGCAGTGTAAAAACAGATGGCTATTGGTTTTATCTATCTCTTTGCACAAGAAACACCTGAAAACTATGGTAGCCTCTTTATTCTTCAACACTTCTTGTGTCAGGCATGCTCTTCATACCATCTTATCTTCCTCCACGATAGCTCTCCTCCCTACTCACCATAAACTATATTCTTGAACTCCAAGAGGAAAAATCCAGAATTGCTCCGTTCTCCTCCTCACTACTGACAGTCAGATCTTTCATCAGGAAACAACAATTTTAGAGCATACATCTTCATCTTCTTCCTCCATCACTGAAGAAAAGCTTCACCAGCCGGCCCTCCATTTTCTTCTCCTCCTTTATTTTTTGAGAAAGGTAACAGTATTATAAATCTTCAGCACAAAGACTATACAGGAAACCATATTTTAAAGTTCAAAACAAGCAAAAGTATACATTCTTCCTTTCAAGGATCCAATAATATCTAACAGGGAAACTACATATCGTAAGAGTTCTTCTTTACTTCAAAAATGAAAAGTAAAAAAGGCAGTTCATCTTAAATTTCTGGATAGAGTTATTTCTTCCTTCAAAACATCTCAAGTTCCTATCGTCCACCAGATACTTGAAGCAATTGCATTCCACCATGTCTTCTTCCCCACAGTCCCTCCCATGTTGTTCCAGAATATTAATAGTTCTCCAGTAGCCACTGGCATACGTATTTGATCTCTTTCATGCTTTAAAAAATAGTCGTAACCGTCTGTTACCTCAAAATGTAGGAATACGTGGTAAACACTTTCTGAATCCTTCCCACATAGATAACATTTTGAGCACAACTGTGCTCCCCCTCCTCAGGTGACCATGTGTGAGGCTTGCTTCCTTCGTACAAGCCTTTCCTTCTCTTATCCTTCAACTTAAAAACTATATTTCCGATCAAAAGATCGACCTAGAACCACCGCCAGAGTACTCCACAACACCCATGGCCAGACCACGATAATCATGAGAGGAAATCGGCGATTCACAAATATTAAATGCAGATAAAAAAAAGAAAAGCCTTGCAACTGAATCTTCAACGTCATGACCAGTTATGCACTTTTAGATGATTCCATACGATCACATTCATAATAGAACATGATGACTGACTTAGGGGGTGATTGGATTGGCTTTTTTTAAGTAGCCTATAAGCTAAAAGCTAAAACCCATAAGTTGGTCTAACCCTACTCTTGGCTTTTAGCTTATCTTTGTACTTCTTTTTATCTAAAGAGAGGTGCTTCAAATCTCTCTGTCTTTCCCAAACACCTCCAAAAAAAAAAAAAAACTTAAAAGCCAAAAGCTACATAAATAAGCCAATCCAGACACCTCTTAGACATGCTATGGCATGGCAACCTGGTGTAAGATGCAGGAAATTACAAATTGAAGTACTCAAAAGATGAAAAGTTTTTCCAAAATTTTGACGTCGGTCTTCAATTTATTTACGACAAATAGGACCCTAAAATTCATTGATAGAAGAAAGAATGTGTGTATAGCAACAAACAAGTGTATGGCACCTTGACTTGTAGCTATAGGTCGACACAAAAAATAAAGGTCGTGACAGATACCTCCTCTGAAGACCCACCATCTGTTTGCCCCTTGGATTCACCATATTTGGGAGGAGATATCAAACCCTCTATCATGTTCTTAGCTTGGTCCTTTTCTGCCATCAAAGAGGCTAATTCTCTCTGACCTGTTTGGCCACACATCATCTCGTCCATTCTGAATGAAATACCCATAAGGTCAGACTAATAAACGAAGAGACAAGAAGCTCATAACACTGAAAAAAACTATGATAACAACATGGGAAACCCCTTTTCCAGTAAAAGCCACAACAAATTTCCACATTAACACTCATATTGAAAAATTATGGTAGAAAAGTTCAAGAGCAACAGCTAGTTGTTTAACGACAACAACCCACCCAGTATGATCCCACATTGTGGTGTCTGGGGAGGGTGGGGTGTAAGCAGACAGAGACTGCCCTGCCTTTTAGGAGTAGACAGGTTGTTCCCAACAAACCCCCGCTAAAGAAAAACCTGGAAAAGAAAATGTTTGACAAGTGCAAAAGTAAAACAGCTAGTTGTTAACATGCAATATCTGGAGGACTCAAAGGGCTAATGCTAGAAACATTATTAGCAATGAAAATGCTCAATTTTGGTCAAGGGGACAGTTTAATCATCATCATTAATCGGAAGAAATCTCATAGAAGTACAAAAATATAAGCCCATCCCAACATGCCTCATACTTTCTTAGATCAAAAAGCTCAGTTACTTAAATATGCAATTGTCCTTGCTCAGAATCTCTGGCTGATGAGAACACGAAAATCACACGAGAACAAAACCTTCCAGCTTCCTTGTGTAGACTAGGTCAATGATACATTGCGGCACAAAGATGAAAAGTGAAATTAAATTTGAAAAGACTAGGACTGAGGCGACCTGAGAAAAGCATGCCGAGTAGAAGTGTCTATATCCCCAGCTGAGTATGCTTCATGATTAAGAACCTCTTGATGAAGAAACTTAGCACAAAATTTAGAAACTTCATCTCCTACAAAATGGAAGACCTTATTAAGTGTTAATACGGGGTCTAAGCAAAATGTGACTACTCACTACAGCAAGCTACTTAATAAAGTAAACAATGGAATGGAACTGGAAACTGTTCCCTCAACATAGTTGCAATTATGAGGAGATAAAATTGTTTTGAAATCCAGCAGTATTGTTTGAAGGAAGTAATCATACATTGCAAGCGATCCCCCTACTTTCTAGGCTAGAAGGACAGGTGATAAAAATCCAGGAAGTAGACGAGTAAAGCTGGCTCAGACAAGGATGATAAATACTCAACGAAAGCAGGCTATGCAAACTCATATGGTTCTAAAGAAGAACTTGATAACTGGTCATGGAATGGAAGACTAAGCTCCCAACAAAGATCATATGCTTCAGCTGGACAGCCCTTCATGAAGCCTGCCTCACTCAAGATGACCTTAAGAAAAGAAAATCTCAGATTGCCAATAGATGTTACATGAGCCAACAGAACGTTGAGTCAAACAACCATCTATCTGTATATTATACAGTCACTGCTGACTTATGGAATATGTTTTTGTCTATATTTGGTATTAATTAGGTATTGACACATAGAACCAAAGAGGCCTTTGACTGCAGTTGCAATTGGAGAGTTGATAAGTCCATCAAGCATTCAAGCCAATCTTTTTTTGTTGGTACCTGCTAGTATCTTTTGCTGTGTATGGTCATAGAGGAACAACAGATGCTCTGAAGGTTTATAAACTCCAAATCACTCCCTTAGGGCCAGATGTTTTTTGTATCTGTTAGTTGGCATATTTCACCGATAGATTCCCCTGAGAACTTTTTGAGCTTTGTTAGCTCCCTAGTACTAGTTTAGTCTTTTTGTAATTGAGCTAATGATGTTTTGCCATCTTCCTAACTTTTTTACTATTCTGCATCCTCTTGATGCCGGCAATAAAAATTTCTTATTACTTCGCCAAAAAAAGAAAGTGAGGAGACGCAGAATTTCCTGGTCTCATTGCCTCAAAATAAATTTAAAATTTTGTGTCATAAATCTGAGCTGTTTCTCAACTAAGAATTATTGAGAATAACCTGAAAGGGACCCTGTTCAAGAAAATGATAATCTGTAGAGGACTGTGGAAGACATGGCCTATGAAGACTCACTGAAGAACAAAAAAATTCGAGCTGCAGCAAGAAATGTGAAAAAAGGGATCTCAAACTACTACTATTTGCAGCTAACATAGAATTCTGTGATGGATACAGAGCTTTGGCACATACTGAAACAACCAAAAAAGAAAATGAGGAAAGAGAACGGAGACATGTCAATCGAGACCCTATCCTCTCAAAACTTATTTGAGAGTTTAAGATTACTGACAATATTGCAATTGGAAAGGGTCTTAACATATCCGACTTAAGAAGAAATCTGTTTCAAGATAATCAAAGTTGACACTCAATATCTATATGGATAATACTTCATTTGGATTTCAATATACTGAAAGTGATAAAAAAGAAGACAATAGAATTACATTCAGTAAATTGCAGAGAAATAAAGTCACTCGATAGCTATCTGAAACAACGGAGGTGGTGCATATTAGCAGAGCCCTAAAATATTAAAATAAGTAAAACATAAGAGCTTTCATCAGCCTTTTAGGGCCAGGAATTGAAAGAAGTGCCATGTTGAGAAACCAGATAGGGAAATAAGGAAAAATGGGTCATGGAAGATGCTCTCAGTACTAGTTAGGACCAGGAACATGAACTACCAAGTTCAATAGAAAACATGACGATCAGTTCTTCTTCTTCACTAAAAGGAAGAAGTGACTCACTTTTATGAGAACTTTCTCCATCGAGAGAAGAGCATGTGCGGATTTCGACACAAAACCTAGCGGACCATTTTTGGGTGAATAAAGTTAACAGAAGTTAGTAATAAGAACTGGTCCACTATAGGAAATAACGGTGAAGGCATTCAACACCAGGAAATGGCCTGAGGACAAGTTGCTACGGGAAAACACTTCACTTTAATCAACGTCAAGTTTATGATAAGAAGAACGTTCATGCAAAGTTCTGATTCATTTGGAATTGCATGAACATGCAACATGTAACTATTTCATAGCATCATCATCCATGTCCAAATTATTTTTATAACTTTGTTGGAGCTGGGGACCTCTTGGAGGGAGAAAGAATGACAAGCTAAAGATTGTTCTCGCAAGAGGTTCATGATGTATAACGGGAAGGCAGATCACAGAAAGTAAATGGAATTGAGCAACTGAAAATGTAAAACGGCATAACCACTGTCCTGGGACAAGATACGGCAATTGAAGAGCTGTTAAAAAATCGACAATAACCCTCTCGTAAGATATTAAAGAACCATGGAATGAGAGGACATCCAACTTCCAAGGAGAAAGTGAAGGATAAACAGATACTGAAGTTTAAATTTCTTCTTCTTTTCTTTTTACTTCTTTAAAATACGCTTACACACATGGTCATACTCTTTTCCCTGTTTTTGGATGACATTGATGAGATGAAATTCTATAAACAATTGCACCAATGTAATTATATGTCTACAATACAACAAAGAAACATATTTAACAAACCATTAAAGTGACTTCCTGCTTCAATGCAGGGAAAACTTGAAAAGAAAAGAAGATGTAAAGCAACTATACAAATATACATGACACATGCAGTCAAAAGATAGAAATTCCTCAATTTCGTAATATCTGTAACTAAAACATTACCAGATCTCAAAGTTTCAGCGAAGTAGAAAAGAGAACTAAACATTATCTTCAAGAAAAAACTTTGGTCAAAGTAACAACATGGGAACCAAAAGCTCATATGTTGCCCAAAAGAGAAAGAATGATAGTAAAAACATAAGTATCAAATATCAAGTGCCACCTAATATGCATACTCAAACAAAGACCAGCATTGTTAGCAAAAGACAGTTATAAAGTCCTGTATCAGAAGAGTAAGATCCTTACCTCCATGTCCATCATAAACACCAAAGAAGGAAGTGGAAGAGTCCAAATTTGGATGAACTGCATGCTATATAAAATCTCAAATCAGCATTTTTGTTCACCGCAATTCCTAAGCATGATCTTACGACACTGAGTAATAAAATGAAGCCAAAGCTACTTGGGAGTCGCCATCATGTCAGATAAATAATAAATTGGCAAAGCACGATGGCTAAAAGGGATGAGTAATGACGATATGAATATCTAAAAAGGCATAGGAACCATCATACATAAGTTTAGAGATTACAGAAGCACACATGCATGCACTTACAGCATCTTCCATGGTTGCACGCCATCCTTGCATTGATGACAAGCCATATCTTAGTCTGTCATTCTCACCATCCTCCGACACTTTTTCAGTTTTTGGACTACTCAAATATATTCCCATCTTGACCTGCATATAGAAACCATACAATAAACATATTTACATGCACAATCAACACTAAAAATTTAACCTTTAGTAAATAAATAAATGCTTATATATAATATAGAAAATACACAAACTCGATACATACATCACACAATACAAGTTAAGCACATACAATGGAGAAAAATAGCTAAATACACAAACTTAATTCTTCTTTTGTATCATACTCATTTTATCTAGTGTACAAAAACAGAGAATCTCAACAGAATTGATTTACATATTGCAAGAAAAACTTTTATGGAAGTAAATTTCTATATTTACACAGACAAGTTCACTATATTCAAAATTAGGATTATTCAAATTACTACATAATAAAACTGAAAAATTACAAAATTTGTTACCAGTACAAAGATCGATCGATAAAATAGGAAAATAGAAATGAATCAAAAAAGGGAAATATTGTGCGTTAGGGTTTGAAAGAAAACTTACTCTCCAATGCCGAAGTCGGTGAAATGATTAGAGATCGTTTAGCGGCCAATCGGCGGTGCATGACACTACTTTTTCATGCTATTTTTTTTTTCTTTTTGCCTTTTCATCTAAATATTATCCGTAAAATATTGCATAGGTATAATATAGAATTAATTAATTATTATTATTATTATTATAAAATTAGAATATTATTAATTTGTAATGAAAAAATATCCTATATCCTGTAGTCGAAGCACGCCGTTTTTGAAATTTTAGCGCCGTAGCACACATTTCGTACTTAGTATAATGATTAATTTCTGGGAAAACTTACATATCGCTATCATATAACTTTTTAAAAAGAATAATAATCACATATATTATTATTTTTGATATTTTATATGGTATATTTTTAAAAATACAATTGAATAAACAAATTTCTTAAAATTAGAATTAATTAATTATATTTACATTTAAACACTAAAGCTAATGGCCCGGTTGCAACTAATAATTTTTCTCTCTCGTCAATTGTTTTCCTTTGCCAGTCCTCTACTCCAACATTATCTCTAATCCCTCACGCCCTCCTCCATTTCTCTCCCTTAATTAGGAACAATTCATATTGGCACAACTAATTAAAGGATAAATGTCGAAATGTTTTCGTCGAGTATGGAATTTATATATGTAAAAATTGTCATTGATCATTTTTTCAACTTTAATATCGCTAATCGCTATATTTGACTAGAAGGAGGAGGAGGACAAGATACATGTTTTTGGTTATATGTACTCGCTTACTATGTATTCGAGATACATGTTTTGAATATAACATATGAAATTGAAATTTGATATTTCAAATTTAACTAGATACATATTTCTTTAAAGTCAATTGTATAAACTTTACAAATTAGATTGTGAGATATATGCTCGAGATACATGTATTATTTATGGCGAGATTCATGTATCCAACAATTTTTATCGTTGCGATAGACATTGATACATGTATTTGAGATGGAGTTGATGTTTCTCTAAAATTCAATTGTATAAACTTTTACAAATTAGGTTGCGAGATATATACTTGAGATACATGTATCATTAATGACGAGATGCATCATCCGACCTTTTAGAAGTTGGTGTAGGAGTCATGCTTACAATTGTAAGGAGATGCCTCAACAATACTGTGATTGACCATTTGAAAAATAAATTCGATCGAACTTTCAAATACAAAGGAATAAATAGATGAAGAAGATGAAGAGTACAATACATAATTAGTTGGTTTTATGAATTCATTATCTTAGGAATTACAGTTGGTATTAAGGATCCTGTAAATCTGGTGAGTTGTTAATTAGTCATCAATTAATTTTTTAATTAAGGAAATAAGTTCACTCCCTTTAATTCATATTAATAAATTATATGTTTCGGCTTTAAAAATGTTGGATGCATGTATCTCGTCATTAATGATACATATATTTTGAGGTCAAAATATGGTATAAAATAATATTACAAACTATCAGGATTTCTAGTAATTAAAATTTATAGTAGCCAGATTTATGTAATATGCCCTATTTGAAAACATGTATCTCACTCGTCTCTCTCCCTATTTTAGTGTATCTAGTAATAAAAATACATGTATTTCAATGTATTTTCCTCAACATATGGTAGGAAATTCTTAATTAGTGATAAAATATGTAATATTTTTGAAAACATAGATAATAATAGTGTATATGATAATAGAATATATCGAATTATATAGTTTCTCCAAATTTCAGAACTTAATATTTATCAAATTTTAATGTTATACGTAGAAATAATATTGAGTTTAATTAAACTCAATATGGTACATTAATACGCTCATATATGTATTAATATCATTTTTATTCCAATATTCTTTTATTATTTGATCAAATTGGTATTTGAAAATAAAATTAAAATATTGATCTACTTTTTCCAATTTGAGTTTAAAATAAGCTATTGTAAAGAAAATTATTGATGTGGACTAATCAACTACTATTATATTAACTAGTATACATATTCGCGCATTGTGCAAATATTTTAGAATATGAATATGTTTTAGATTAAAATAATTAATAAGACGCATTTAGTAATGTATATTTTAAAAATAAATAAATATATAACTTATTTGTTCGAGCAAATTAAATTTTCATTATTATTACACAATTTAATTTTATATAATATTAAAATATTACATTTTATAACCTTTTTTTTATTATTTTACATTGATATAAAATATACGATATTTTAATCCAAAGTTAATAATAATAAAATCAAATTTCATTCTGTTACCTATACGTTCATTACTTCATTTCTTCCAAAAGCTTCCGTTGTTTCTATATAAG
Organism: Solanum corneliomulleri; assembly: GCA_027704805.1. NCBI lineage: Eukaryota > Viridiplantae > Streptophyta > Magnoliopsida > Solanales > Solanaceae > Solanum > Solanum corneliomulleri. The sequence goes on from JAKWIY010001003.1 coordinate 25,625, forward strand.
TTTTTCGTCATTCAATCGCTATTGACCTTCAATAGATATGAATCTATTAAAATTAACAAAAATAGATCATCACTATCAAATCATTGGGTAAAACTTTCTAAAAAAAATTAAAAATTGCATACAAAAATTATTTTGAAACTTTAAAATAATTTTATAAATTTATTTTGAAACTTTAAAAAGTGTTGCGGTAAAAAGAATATAATTTGCATATAACTTCGATATATTTTTAAATGATATTTTAATATTTTACTATGTCAAAAGAAACACTATCCGTATAAATATAATTTTTTCAATTAATCAAGTTTTAGAGTTTGTGTGTGAGTGGAAATTTAATGAGAAATTTTAAATCTGCCAATTTATATTTTTTGTTTTTAATTAAATAAAAATAAATAAAAAAATTTAATCATAAATCAGATCATTCAAATAATTAAAATTTGTAAAATAGTTAATTAACATTAATTTAAAGTAATTATTTAATAAAAATGATTTTAAAAAAAAATTTGTTTCGATTTATAAAATGGCAATTCATGTGTCTTTTTAAAACTGAATCCGCCATTTAAAAAGAATTAATTGCATACATGTACCTTCTCTCCTTTTTTTTCAAACTACAATTTTATGATATTTTTAAAGATTTTTTTAGTTGGTTACTTTTTTATTTATTTTTGGTTATTT
>JAKWIY010001004.1:0-26129 GCA_027704805.1 Solanum corneliomulleri
TTGGTTGGTTTGATGCATTTGATGTTAGACCTTGGGGTACTGACCTTTTGAGGGATTAATTAGAAAAGGTGAAGTCTATTCAAGAAAAGCTTTTAGCGGCGCAAAGTAGGCAAAAGGAATATGCAGATCGAAAGGTTAGAGACTTGGAGTTTATGGAGGGTGAGCAAGTCTTGCTAAAGGTTTCGCCCATGAAAGGGGTGATGCAGTTTGGTAAAAGAGGTAATCTAAGCCCAAGGTATATTGGACCATTTGAAGTCCTTAAGCGAGTAGGGGAGGTGGCTTATGAATTATCCTTGCCTCCAGGACTGTCTGGAGCGCATCCGGTATTTCATGTGTCCATGTTGAAAAGATACCATGGGGATGGAAACTACATCATTCGTTGGGATTCGGTTCTGCTTGATGAGAATTTGTCTTATGAGGAGGAGCCTGTTGCCATTCTAGATAGAGAAATTCGCAAGTTGAGGTCGAGGGAGATTGCATCCATCAAAGTTCAATGGAAGAATCGACCAGTTGAAGAGGCCACTTGGGAGAAGGAGGCTGATATGCAAGAAAGATACCCACACCTGTTTACAAATTCAGGTACTCTTTTTCGCCCTTGTTTTTCTCTTGTGATCGTTCGAGGACGAACGATGGGTAAATTGGTATCTATTGTAACGACCTGTTTAGTTGTTTTGAGCAGCAGATTTTAATTCTGGAAAAACTGGCTGAGACGACGGATCCCACGACGGACCATCATGGGCACGACGGACCGTCATGGGCACAACGGACCGTCGAGGGGGTCTCGTTCCAAAACACTTAGAATTCTGAAATTTGGGTACTGAAATCGACTCTCTGAACTTCACGACGGAATGGCAGGACGGATCGTCGTGGGCACGACGGACCGTCACACATTTTCCACAGAAAATTAGTCTTTGAACTTTGTGACGGACCTGCAGGACGGACTATCGCAGGCACGACGGACCGTCACAGGTCTCGTTTAACTACTAATTACATTGTTTATACTTTAAATTATGAGGTTTTAGTCAGTTTAAGCCTTGTAAGTCAAATCATCAATCAAAATATAGAAAAAAATTAGAAGCAATAGAGGAGAAAAGGGTCAAGAACCCTAGAAAAAATTAGAAGCAACAGAGGAGAAAAAGGTCAAGAATCCTATTTCAAGAACGCAAAAAGGTTCCATTATCTCTAGACCCAAAATCTAAAGATTTATCCAAGGAATTCATAACACGGTATGTGGGATTCAACTAGTGGGTTTCTTTCACCCATTGGGTCCCTAGTTTTTAGTGATATTCTTGATTTTCATATAATAATTAGACCTATGGTTTCTAGAGCTTCAACAGAATATCATGAATTAGTTTGTTATATGTTCCAAATGAGATTTCCATGTTATTACTCAGATTATCGCATGAATTTCAGAACCCTAGCTACGCATTTCTTTAATTGTTGAATTATAGATGCTAGGTAAAATGTTTCAACACTTTATTTATGCCTGCCTTAATTATTAATGCATCCCTATAAGATTAATTGTTGCATTTTTAGTTTGTATGATCAATTTTGAGTTATACTATATTTACAGAAATTTAGATATAATATGTTAATCATTTAATTCATTGGGAGTAGCATAATACCGTGTTGGAGTAGGGTTTAGCATACCCATATAGCCCAAGAAACTACTAGCGAAGTATGGTGTAGTCCCCTTTGTGGGCTTCAATTTAGTGATCACACAAGCATGCCTTTATACCTATGGCAGGGTATATTGGGTCCTCTCGATGGGGCATATATGTCAGACTCCATATTTAGCTCATGTGGTTTAATTATCTGTTATTAGTAGCTCCCATAGTTCAATAAGACTCTATTGCATTGACCATATTCACATATCAGTTAGTATTCAGTCTCATCAGTTATAAATTTGGTCGTAGCATCCAATTCCCTCAATATTCAATATATCATGTTCAGAATATTTTACTTGATTTTGTGCTTGTTCAATTTTGTTTTATTTCTACTTTACTATATCCTACATGCTCAGTACCTATCAAGTAATAAAACATATGTACGCTACATCTTTTCATTATTTAGGTTCAGGTTCTCAGCATCCAGATCATGCTTAGATCGGTTCCCCATCTCCATTCATCAGAATCAGTGGCGAGGCCTTATTATCCTAGGACAACACTCATGTGTTTCTTCTAGTAATTTTTAGTCATTTAGTTTCAGTTTTGCTAGAAATAGTTGTGGTCTGTCCTAAATTTTCTAGTCTGTTAAAGGCTATTTTCAGACATAGTTAGTTTCCGCTAGAGATTAAGTTAATAACTTCTTTGTATTTAACTCATCAGTTTTCGTATATCTAAGTTATAGCATATGAGTATTAAGATCCTTTAATTTTATTTATGATTTAGCTTCCGACATCAGTTTATTATATTTTGTATGCTAATGATCATACCAGCATGGTTAGTTTGGGGTCACTTGTGGTCCTAGGTCTTGAGTTCGCATCTCGGGGCTCAGGGCGTGATAATTGGTCTTGGTTTCGCAAACTCTATCTCGAGTAAGCCAAAAACACTTGAGTGGTTTTGTATTTGCAACTAAAAAACCATTAAATTTAACTTGCAACCATTAGGTGAAACCACCATTAAAAATACATCTAATGATATCATCAATCAAGACCCAACAATAATATCAACACATATTATCTAAATCACACGTCAAGAATGAGGCGTTCTTAGACACACATCAAGTAATAATAAAATATACCTAAAATTATACTTAAATCAAATTGGTATAAGAAGTTAAACCTTAATATATGCAAATGAATAATAATGAATATGACCCTCTTCCGATTTGATGAAGAAGAACTTCTTTCTTCATGTGTCTCACAAAAAACCTCACAAAACTTGAGAGAAAATGCAAAAAACGTAAGTTCTAAAAATGAAAATAATAATAATATTTAGAAACTTAAAAATAATAACTAAGTCTAATATTTATAGTTTTCACATTTAGTGTTGGCAAATCCATTTGGCAAATTTAGTCATGAATTGTCGAGAATTTTGGTGATTCTCCCTTCTTCTAGTTCATGATGTTTGTTCTTTGCCTTTATCATCTATGCATTTTGGATCATTGGGTGGAATACTATTTGGTGAAGCTCCACTATTCCTTTTCATCACCTTTTGAATGCACTTCTTTTAGGCTTTGCTTGTTTGAATAAAAGGCGATGTGTCTCTATTTGGCGGATTTTCAAGCGTGCTTAGTGATGCTTAGGCTTCAACTTCAGCTATTTTTCACCCTTTTTATTTTCTTTTTGTGCCTAAGTGTCCATGCTTGCACTAATACTCCAAATACCTGATACTTAATAGTTTTCATCATATGTTGAGATAAAATAAGCAATTGAGGACACTATTAACATTAAAGTAAAGCCCTAAATAAGTCCGATTTGTGAACTCATCATTCATCAAATGCATGAAAGCTGAAGGAGCATTGGTTAGTCGAAATGAAATCACAACAAATTCATAATGATTTTAACGAGTTTTGAAGGTTGTTTTTGGAATGTCACTATCTCTGACTCTAAGTTGATGATAACGGAATATGTGGTCTATCTTGGCGAAATGGATACACCTTGCAGTTTGTCAAACAAGTCATCAATCATGAGAATAAGATACTTATTATTGATTGTTACTTTGTTCAACTGCGTGCGATCAACACATATTCTGAGAGAACCATATTCCATTTTCACGAACAACACTGGTACACCTAATAGGGAAATACTAGGTCTGATGACGCCCTTACCTAGAAGGACTTTAAACTGTTCTTTCAATTCCTTATGATCATTTGGTTTTTATTTTATGCATACAAGGTGCTTAAACTGATCTTTCAATTATCGCTCATGGATCATACATGTATAACACATTTCTCCTAGTGAATATTTGATGTTCCTTTTTAAAGAAGCCTGAGAGGTTTCCTATCTTCTTTAGGAATGGATGAATTTTAGGGTATTATGCCTCATAGGGACTATATTAAATAAGAGGAAGTAGATTGTTGTCTCTAAAAAGGACCATATACCGCTTAAACCATTGCAAGGTTGTATTCCCAAGAAAGCTAGCATAGCTATGGGTAATGCATATAGAACTTACAAAGGAAATATGGTACTGGGGAATACATTTTATAAAGAGGAAAGAAATGGGTTTTGTATCTGTAAGGAGATCAATTCCAAAGTCAATTTCCCCTTTAGGAGGAATTCGCGAAGATCTTCTCGAAACACTTTTGGGATCTCATTTACTATTGGAACTAACTCAAGACATTGGGTTTCAAATCTTTAATCCTAACTCAAACTTGATGATTGATATAACGCTTAGAAATTATATTTATTGCCTTAAGGTAAGAAATGAATCTATAAAAATAGTACTGAGTCTGGCAACCTGCTGGTGCTGATGAAGTTGTGACTGAGCTCTAACACAAACCTCTTTGACCCTATTTAGCAAAAGGACAATCACTCAACCTGTGACCAGACTTACCACACCAAAAGAGTCATTCAATTTTTTACAAGACACTCGCCCACATGATTTTTACAATACTTTTGACAAGTTGGGTAGGTTCTGGTACCTGAAACACTATAATGAGATTTAGTGGTTGATGCCCTACCTTTTTGATCCTCTAGGAACTTGGATGATGGAATAATAGGTTATCAAGGTGCATGAGTTGAAGACTTCTGCTTAAATTAGGAGTGATTTTCACCACCCAATTTCTATTAATACTCATAGTTTCATATTCTAGCATTTTTGTTATCCTTAGCATGTTCCCTAATCTTATCACTGTGAACTTGCTAAACATAAGTCATGAGCCTAGAGATGTTCATATTTTTCAGCAACATAGCCTTCTTACACTCTATTTTCACTAAATCGGACATCTCATATAAAAACTTTTTCATATTAGCCCTAGAATTGGCAACATTGTGAGGAGAATACCTGGAGAGTTGGGTAAACTTGGTTCAATACTCTTGGACTATCATGTTACGTTGCCTCAAATTTATGAACTCCTCAGCTTTTGCCTCCCTCAACCCTCTTGGATAGAAACTCTAAAAAAAGTCTTACTAAAGCATTCCTAAGTGATAGGAGCTGCATCTGTACCCTTATTCTTTTTGCATTTTGTATACCCGATATGAGGTACATCTTTAAGCTGATAGCATGCCAACCTACCTTATTATTACATGTTACTTGCATCACTCAAAAGATCTTCTTGATCTCATTGATGAATTTATAAGGATCTTCACTAATCTGCAACCCTAAAAACTCTGGTGGATTTGTCCTAACAAAAGCAGGAACCTTGGATGCTACTAATCCACCACTAGTATTTGCAGGAACTGGTTAGTCACACTCTGAGCCAAAAGCTCAATGGAGTTCTAAAACTCAACATTTGAAACTTCATAATATGGGACTGGAGGAGTTGCATTAGTATTTTAGGCATTCACATTCTTTTCAAAAGATCTTAGATGAGGAATGATATGAAAGCACATAACAAAGGATTAAAACAAGAAATTATGTTATACCTTACCTATGATATAATTAACAAGGAAATGAAATTTTTCTACAACATATTGCGGCCTCCTTCTCATTAGATGTGGTGCATTTCAGACCTATGAAAAGGAGTCTACTTAGTGCGTCTTTTTTGATATCTTAGGACACTTTAACTTAATGCTCTGATAGCAAGTTTTTGACGCCCTAAGACACCCCATGATGCAAAGAATGGACCTAGGATCGTGAGTGTGTCACAACTGTAGAGCACCCCTAGTTGAAATTGGCGTTTTCGTACTCGAAGATATCTTAGACAATCCCTTAGCATTCTACATAGCATATATCATAGAATAAAATACAGAAAAATAAAAAAAAGTTTACTTTGGAAGTTCAAAATCGATTCATATATGAAAATAGCAACAAACTTCGTCACAACATACCATCAAAACATAGAAGTATAGAAATTTGAGATTTAGCCCTTCAATATATAAGGAACCTAGATATAGGAAATACAATAATGTCTTCCAATATAGGCAAAGAACTAATATCTACAACTTAAGGGTCTTGTCCTCGGACTTGAGGACTCACCACCTCGGAGAAGCGATTGCAAGTATCGTTGAGATGTTCCCTTGAATCCTCAACGACACGAACCTACATTGTTTGGAATAAGGGAAGAAAATATAGGTTAATACATCACACGTACTATGTATGGCTTCTATGCATAAAAACCATTCAAACATGCAAAAAGGACATTTTAGTAAAAATATGTTTTTTTATCAATTAACCCAATATTGTACAAAATTTAAGCATCATAAACCAACCAAAGATAATATCATCCAAAAATGTAGAGAACAAACAAAACACTTGTTCAATGCAAGGAAAAGAATCCCCTCACCCTATCCAATGCTCTGTATCACATTAAGCAACCTACTTCATAGGTACATTCATAATCTCATATTTCATCAAGAATTGCCATATACATAAAACTCAAGCATAGATTAACATACATAAGTCATATTAAACATAATCACAAAAGAACAATACTAGAACCATCTCCTAGGATTCCACAAGTACACTGTGTAAGAGAAGCCCCATACCCTCCCTCACATTATGTAGAAACCACTCAAGAAATCCCTATTGATATATCATACATTTTATTTATTTACTTTTGCATTAGGGAAAGAGGTTGCAATAACCGACATCATACCATGAGAGCTACATGGAATGTGGTGTTCTACTCCCACACCAAAAAGAGAGAGTTAGCACTTGCCTAAGGTGTAACCTTTCATACATACTTATCTAGGTGGATCCACTAAGCTTATATCCTATGAAGAACATAGTTGAGGGACAAGAAGATTGTTACTAGAAACCCTAACTTACCAAATCTGGGGGCCTCTATTTCATGACACAACACATATCTTCAGAAATCCAAAGTTTCTAAACGTGAAAAAAGCGATGTGGGGAACCGGACTTTCTAAACGTGAGACCCCCATATCATTTACATGTCCTCTAGTGCTAAATATCTAATCACTTTACTAATCATTATTATTCATCACATAAGTTCACATTAGCCATTGATAGACTGTTATGCAAACATGTCATCATAATATCTCATAGAGTTTCATAAGTGAGAAAAATCCTTTCACTTTAGAAACACTACGAAGTGAGTCAACCTTTAATTTTAACATTTAATTATAATCATGAGAATTATCTTTCAATCATATAACAATCATACTATAACATTCCTACGTACTTCATACCTAATTCAAGTGTATAGGGTTACGGATTAGGGGACCTCGTCAGCAAAACCACAATAACACATTAGATATAGAACAATTACTATCTAAGTAATCAATCATTCATTCTCGAGTTCAAGGATGAATTAGCATTCATACCTTATTTCTCTTCATGGGACTTCATGTTTCAATCACCCAACAATGTATAACCAACACACAATATACGGTAATTCATGAAGCAATAACATAACTAACATCAATATAAAAAATTTAATATATTCATCATCTTCAATCGATTCAATAGATCAAATCAAAGATTTATGAAATTGGGGAATAACATGGGTCCAAGTGAATTCCAAGTGAACAACAATAAGTATCCATCATTGTACACCTAAATAACCTTAAATAATTATAATTTACCATAATTAGTTGATAATTTCGATTTTCAAAGAAGACTCATGTATAGACAAAAACCCTAGATTTTGGGGAATTTTGAAAACATATCTTGAGGGACCTCTTGGGGAATAGAATATAAAGAGCAAAAGAAACCATACCTTCTAGAAGACCTCTTTGGAGGTTTTGCGTAGAGAGAGAATTAAGAGAGAAGTGAAAGCAATTGACTTCTTAAGTAGGGAATATTTTTGGTGTGGGGTTTAAAATCACTTAAATTTAATATATACTAAGCCCCTAAAATATCAAAGAAACCCTTCACTTGGATTGACCTTTTAATTAAGTCAAACTTGACTTTTATTTTTGGAATTAGTGTCGTGGAACAAGTCCGCAGTAGAGGTGCTCCCTCAAGTTTCTGGATATTAACTTTTAGATAGAAGATTCCACCACAATGTCCGTGACGCATAAAATCCATATGGCCTTTGGTGGAGCTAGTCTGCGACGCGGACATGCTCCCTCCATGCATTAGGCCGGCTGCCTTGGAAGCTTGTTGGTCAAATGTTTGGGTCCTTCTCAAGGACCCTAGGGTGGTGCTTGGGGTTTAACACCTGGATGTTTTGATCCTAAATACATTATTTTACCTATTTAAATTATTTTTACAAGTTTTATCACCCATACAATCCTCTCAAACATTGACAAGACCTAAGGACACCTACTAGTTCAACTTCACTAGTTTTCAAACATCATGGTCATTTCTTGACGTTCACGGTCTAATTATCAAGTTACTTACCTTACGTTAGGTATGGAAACACCTTTTTGAAACTTATTAATTAGGTGAGGGTCTAGCCTACGTCATTAGATTTTTGAGTTATATCAATTTCCCCCCACCCTTGGGGAATATTCATCCTCAAAAGATACTATGAACATCTTTTTGGGAATTTAATACTTAAGAATAGCATCCCAACAAAGACATGGTATACAATGACAATTCAATAATAAAGGAGAAAAACATTCACTCCATTGTCAAACGTAACAATGCATCGTTATGAAGTAGAAACTATATCAACTACCGAATATGGACACTTTTCATCACTTCACACTATGCAAGGAGGAACTTCCTTCTCCTTCTCATATAGCTCAATATATTGAACTAGGAGACTATACATCATTTTGTCACTTCACACTTGAGCAATTAAAAATAAGAAATATCACATGACGTCAACTATATCAACTATATAATCAGATGCTATCAAGTGTGAAGAACATAAAATTCAAGACACATATGAAACATGAATTTTCACAAAAACATGCATAGTTAAGGGAAATCATGGAAATTCAAATACACTAATGACCTTTCGTAAACCAAAACTAGGAGGGATTACTAACCTCAACCTTGTCTAGAAGAGGAAGGAAAAAGATTAGGATATCGGAATATCATATCGGCCTCGGCCTCCCAAGTAACGTTTTCCACAAGATGATTCTTCCAAAGAACCTTTACGGAAGCTACTTCCTTATTCCTAAACTTATTCACATGTCGGTTAAACATCTCAATCAGAACCTCTTAATGGGAAAGGTTAGCATTAATTTCTAAATATTCTCGATGAAGGATAAACATCGGATCACCTATGCACTTTATGAGTATTGATACATGGAACATCGATGCACTAAAGCAAACTCAATATTTAATTTAAACTCATAGCCAACACTCCCGATGAATTTTAGAATATCATATGGCCCCATATACCGGTGACTAAGTTTCCCTTTTTTCCCAAACCTCATCACCCTTTTGATGGGTGATATTTTCAAATAGACCAAGTCACATACAATAAATTCAAGGTCCCTCTTTCTGTTGTCGACATAAGATTTTTGCTGACTTTAGGCTTTGTTCAATCTATACCTTATGATTCAGACATTCTCCAAAGACTCATTAATAACTTTGGGATGTATTAAAGAAAACTCACCTACCTCAAACCACCCAAATCGAAGTTCTACATCTCCTCCCATAAAGGGCCTAAATGTTTCCATGGAGATACTAGAGTGGTAGCTATTATTGTAGGAACACAATCAATGGTAGATGGTCATCCCAATTACCGTTGAAGTGAATGACATATTCCCTCAACATATATTCTAAGGTTTGGATGGTTTGTTAATCCAAACCATTTGTTTATGAATGAAATGCGGTACTAAGTTTCACCTTGGTACCAAGCCCACTTTGAAATGCTTTCCAAAAATAAGAAGTAAATTGAGTACCCCTTTTTGAAATGATAGACAAGGGAACTCAATGCATTCTAACAATCTCCTTAAGATACAACTTAGCATATTATTTCGCCGAATATGTAGCTTTGACGGGAGTAAAATTGGATGATTTGGTCAACCTATGAACAATAACCGAAATCAAATCATTTGTCTTTGTGTAATAGGCAAAGCCACAACAAAATCCATATTGACATCCTCCCACTTCCAAGTGGGGATAGCTATATCTTGGGTCAACCCTACCGGTGCTTGATGTTCAGCCTTGACTATTTGACAATTTGGACATTTGACCATAAATTCCACAATATCCCTCTTAAGACCATTGCACCAATAAATGTCTTGTAGATCACGATACATTTTGGTGGCACTTGGATGAATTAAATATCGATAACCATGAGCCTCTTTGAAAATTTATCTTTTTAAGTCATCCACATCCGGTATGCACAACCTACATTGATACCTAAGTACCCCATCCCCCTTTAGTTAAAAGGCTCATTGGACTAACTAAGAACCAATTCCTTCAACTCCATCAATAGGAGATCAAGATGTTGCTTAGATTTCCCCTCGACTACTAAAGATGATTAGGAGTTATGATGAACCATGAAACCCTCTTTTGGAGAATTATCAAGTCGAACACCCAACCGGGCCAATCTATGCAACTATTTTACAAAATTTTTCTTACTATCAAAAACATAGGCTACACTACCCATAGACATACGACTCAAAGCATCTACAACCACATTGGCTTTCCAGGGGTGGTAATGACACTTAAATCGTAATTTTTCTAAATATCTAACCACCTTCTTTATCAGAGGTTTAACTTCTTTTGGGTGAACACATATTGGAAACTCTTATTATTGGTAGACACATCCACATTTACTCCATATAGATAGAGTCTTCATATTTTCAAAGCAAACACTACAACCACTAGCTCAAGATCAAAGGTTGGGTAGTTCTTCTCATGCACCTTGAATTGTCTAGAGGCATGTGCTATAATCTTACCATGTTGATTGAGGATACAACCCAAACCTACTTGAGAAGCATCACAATACACAACAAACCCTTCGGTACACTCCAGTAAAGGTCAAAATCGTAATGGAGGTAAGCTTATCTTTTAACTTTTTGAAGCTTTCCTCTCAATCTTTCGACCTCTTTTGGGTTAGGTAGTCAAGGGATAATCGATACATGTGAATCCATCAAAAAAATCTACTATAATACATTATTAAACCTAAGAAACTTTGAATATCGGTGGAATTTAGGGGTCTAGGCCAACTATTAACAACCTCCGTCTTCTTCAGATCAACTTCAGAACCCACTCTAGATACAATGTGACCAAGAAAAACAACTGATCTTAACCAAAATTTACACTTACTATAATTGGTAAAGAGTTCATGTTACTTAAATACTTGCAATACTATTCTCAAAGGACACACATGTTCATCCTCACTCTTGGAATATAACAAGATATCAGGAATAAAGACAATTATAAATGAATCAAATTACCTATGAAACAACCTACTCAAAATGTCCATGAAAGTCGTCGGGACATTTGCTAGACCAGAAGACATGACTTGGAACTCATAATGACCACATCTTGTTCAGAAAACCAATTTATGAATGTCAACTCCTCTAACTCTATGTTCGTGATACCCTGACCTCAAATGAATCTTCAAATAGTAACTCGCACCTTACAGTTGGTAAAATAAATCATCAATTATAGGAAGTGGATACTTATTGTTTATAGTTACCTTGTTCAATTAGCGGTAATAAATACACATTCTTAAAGACCAATGTTTCTTCTTATCAAATAATACGAAGTACATTATGAAGATATGCTTGGTCGTATAAAGCCCTTATTTAGAAAATTCTTGAGTTGCGCCATGAATTCCTTCAAATGGGTCGAGGCCATCTGATAAGGAGGGATTGAAATAGGTTGTGTATTCAGATATAATTCTATATCGAAGTCTATTTCCTTTTCGGGAGGAATCTCTAGCATGTCATCAGGAAAGACTTTCGAAAATTCCATCACTATAGGGATAGACTCTAAAGGAGGAATGTCGGACTCAAGATCCTTGACCTTTACAATATCATATAGACAACCTTTGGCAATAAACTTACCAGTTTCTAGACATGAAATGACCCTACCTCTAGGGATTAAGTTTCCCCCTTTCCATTCAAAAATGGTTTCTTAAGGAAATTGAAACTTTACTACCCGAGTTCTATAATCATTGAAGGTAAAACAAGAATGTAGACAATCCATCTCAAAAATGACGTCAAAGTCCAACATATTATGTTCTATCAAATCAATAAATGTGACTTTATTGGGAAAATATTCCTCAAGACTCTTTTAGCAACCACGAAATAACACTCCAGGGTAGAAACCGAAAAGGATTAGTCTAAGACATCGGGAAGCATATCAAATTTCAAGGACACTAAAGGAGTTACAAAAGATAAAGAGGCATCCAAATCCAACAATTCATAAATTTAAAATACTTGAAACATATCAGTAACAACATACGGAGATCTCTTTTGATCACCGTAGGATTGGAGAGCATAAAATTGATCCTCTTCTTAGATGCATCGGAATTCGGAGCACTTTCTTGTGCTTAAGAATTCTCCCTTCCTTGACCCTTCAACATAGGGCAGTCCCTCTTCAAGTGGCCACTCTTACCACAACTATAGAAATTACCCATGCCAACCTGTCACTTGCCTTCGTTTTTCTACCACACTTTACACAAATAGGCTTCTTAATGAACCACTATTTTCACTCTTGAAACTTTGGGGTAGATACTTTACGTTTTTTGAGCCTTGGAGTGTTAGGATGACCTTGGTTTGGATGGTAGTGTTAGCATTGGGTTTACTTGCACCCTAATATCCCTAGCAACGTGAGTGGCTAACACTTGAGTCAATCATTGAATATCAACCCTTATCTCAACATTAGACGTAGCCCCTTTTTCAATAGGAACTTGAGGGTTTTGAGGAGCTTGAGAAGGAACCGCCTCATTCACATTCTACTCCTCGACCCTCCTTAAATTGGTCCTTCTTGTTTTCATTGTCTATAAACACAAGAATAAATTAGAAGAAAGGACAAGATAGAGTTAAGACTCTTAGGTACAACTAAGGAATAAAAAAGAGTGGAAGTTCCTAAGAATCTTATAGCCTCTTATTCATAAGTGTGGTGAGTTTTACACAAATGAACATGACACTACTCGACATGGTATTTTGTGATATGAATCCTATATTACTCTCAACCTTATGTTCTGATACAAAGTTTGTCATGATTGGAGAGCACTCTCTAGTTGTAATCAGCGTCCTTGTCCTTGAAACGGACTTAGACAATCCCTTAGCATTCGTCAATGCACGTATCATATAAAAAAAATGCATAAAAATTAAAACTTTTACTTTAGAAGTAAAGCTTCACTTCATATATGAAAATAGAAAGTAAATTCGTCACAACACCATCTTAACATAGAAGTATAGAAATTTCTGACTTAGTCCTTGCATCAATATGGAGTCTAGATATAAGGAAATACCCCATTCTCTTTCAACATTAGCAAAGAACTAAAAGCTAGAACCAAGGGTCTTGTCCTCGGACTTGAGGACTCATCAACTCGCCGAAGTAATTCTAAGTATCCTTGACAAAGGACTTTAATCCTCAATGTCCCGAACCAACATTATTTGGAAAAATGGAAGAAAATATGTGTTATTACATCACACGTACTAAATATGGTTTCTATGCTTAAAAAATGACTTGCATATTCATAATGATCATGCATACCTTAACATGCTTCAGTCGTAATTAACATAATCACAAACGAACAATACTAGAACCATCTCTTAGGATCCCAAAAGTGCATTGTGTAAGAGAATTCTCATACCCTCCCTAACACTATGTGGAAACCCCTCAAGAAAAGGCCTAGTGAGAGTTCATATGTTTCATTTATTAATTTACTTTTAAGTTAGGGAAAGAGGTTTCAATAACAGACATTAGACTATGAGAGCTACTTGGAATCCGGTGTTTTAATCCCACACCAAAAAGAGAGGATTAGCACTTGCCTAAGGTGTAACATTTTGTACATAGCTATCTAGGTTGATCCACAAAGCTAGATTCCTATGTGGGTGCATAGTTAAGGAACAAATAGATTGTTATGAGAAACCTTAACTTTCTAAACGTGGGAATTTTAATCTCATCAGACAATACATATCTTGGAAAATCCGGACCTGCTATATTTTAATCTCATCAGACAAGAAATATCTTGGGAAACCCAGACTTGCTAAAAGTGAGGAAATTTATGTGGGGATTCGGACTTACTAATTGAGATACCCCCATATCATTTACAAGCCCTTTTGGTGCTAAATAGTGATTCCATTTAGTAATTATATTTACTTATCACATAATTTCACATTAGCCCTTTCAAGACTCCAATAAAAACATCTCATTATATTAGAGCTCATAGAAGTTCATAAGTGAGAACAATCTTTTTACTTTAGAAACACTAGCAAGTGAGTAAACCTTTAACTTTAACATTTAATTATAATCATGAGAACTACCTTTCAATCATATGATAATCAAACCGTAACGTACACACATAATTTATAGATACTTCAAGTATATATGGTTAATTATGAGGGTACCTTATCACTAACACCATAATAACACATTATATATAGCCCCATTACTATTTAAGTATTTCATCTTTCATACTTGAGTTCAAAGAGAACAAAAATTCATACATTTTTGCCCTTCATGTGACTTCATGCTTCAATCACCCAACAATGTATAAACAACACATGATATAAGGTAACTCATGAACCAATAGCATAACAATCATAATTATAAGCACTTGATATATTCATTATCTTCAATCAATTCACCACATCAAATCAAAGATTTATGAAATTGGGGGAGAACATGGGTCGAAGGAATTTCAAGTGAACAAAAACAATTATTCATCATTATACACCTAAAAAAACTTAAGTAATCATAATTCAGAATAATTTATTCATAATTTATTTTTTCAAACAAGACCCATGCGTAGAGAAAAACCCTAGATTTTGGGGAATTTTGAAAAAATCTTTGGAAGGACCTCTTGGGTAAAGAAATCCAAGAGTGAAAGAAATAATACCTATGGTAGACGTATCCACCAAATTTAGTTAAAATATTTGAGAATTGATCCTCTTCTTGGAGGTTCAAGGTCCTATAATGGAGGTTTTGTGTACAGAGAGAATTTTGAAAGAAGTAAGAGCAATTGGGTTTATAAGTTAGGGATTTTTTTGTGTGGAAATAGGTTTAAAATTACTTAAATTTAATATATAATAAGCCTCTAAAATACCCAAATCACCCTTCACTTGTCTGGAACTTTTAATTAAGTTAAACATGACTTTTATTTTTGGAATTATCGTCGCGGGATAAATCAACATTGCAAAGATGTTACCTCAAGTTTATGGAAATTAATTTTGGGACAAAGAGTCCTCGACAATGTATAATTCGCGGACAAACCATTTGTCCTTTGGTGAAGCCAGTCCACGACGCGGACATGGTCCCTCCATGCATTAGACAACCTGCCTCGGCAGCTTGTTTGCAAAATGTTGGGTCCTTTTCAAGAACCCCTTGAGTAGTACTTGGGGGGTCTCACCAAGAATTTTTAATTCTAGAAACATTATTTACCTATTTAAAGTACTTGTTACAAGTTTTACCCTCCATACAACACTCTCAAACCTTCATAAAACCTAAGGACACATACTAGTTCAATTTCACTAGTTTCAGGACATCATGGTCTTTTATTCATGTTTAGGGTATAATACTTCCATATAAACTTAATTACTTTCATTCAGGTATAGAAAACCCTTTTTAATCATTATTCATTAGGTTAGGCTCTAGACTAGGTCATTGGATTTTTTTAGGTATAACAGAGTAACCCAACACTAACCCTAGTGACATATCATATACATACTCAATAATAAACTCAATCATTGAATATTGTTTTCATGATATTAAATAAATAATATAATAATTTTGGGATTACACATACAAAGTTTGAATATATAAATACATATAGTTGCGAAATACCTATACTAAATCTTAATATTTAAATACTGAGAGTAATAACAATTGAAAAGTCAAACTCAAATACTAAAGTTGATTCTAACAATGTATGAAAATACCCTCTAATTGAGTAAAAGGGTTGGGAAATGCACCAGCTAAATCTACAAAATCTAAACTAAAACTAAAAGAAGGAGCATGTATGTCGTCGGAGAATGAGTACTAGCCAATGATAAAGCTGAGATAATCATATCGATGTGATCTGGAAGCTGTAAACTTGAACCTACATTATTAGAAGATGTAGCGCATAGTATGCGATAGTACATGAATGGTGTTGAGCAAGTGGGATAGCGTAAAGCCTAACAATAAGAGTAACTGAACAAAAGCATATAAGCGAGCAATGATATGAGATATGCATAATACTAAACTGGAATACTTAACATGAAATAAATGAATGCAATGACTAAGTTTATACCATGCAGAAATTGAAATTTGAACTATTATTAATGAGTTGGTCAAGCAATTGAATCTGATTGTGAGGGAGCAACTAATAACCGACATAAAAACATATGATCTAACTGTGTAGTCCGGTGTATACGCCTCATCAAGAAGACCTAATATACCCTCCTGAGTTATAAAGGCATGACTGGAGTGATCTCCTGCTTTATTATAAGCCCCATGTCAATGCTCTTCCGAACAATTATCAACCTAAAGTAAGACGTATTATGATGGATGAAAAAGGAATCATTATGGGACGACATTTTGGAGTTGTTGAAAAGACCAAACTAATACAGAGTGGTAATATTCAGATACATCTGCTAGATGTGAGCTTCTGCATCAACCTACCTTAAGGTGGTATTAAATGGTGCACGTAACTCCTATATGTCATCCAAAGACTGAGCACTAGTCAATCCCTCAAATATAAGTGTAGCACGTAAGGTCCTATCAATTACAATATTAATGTGATTATTGTTGTACCCTACTTCCTTCCTCTGAACCATGGCATACTTTACCGATCTGAGGGAACTGGCATTCTTCTCTTCGTTGGCCACCAACTTACTATATGCCATGTAGAATTTCTGGACCCATTTAAGAATATACGGACCTCAGGACCTACTGAACTTCTCCAACTAGTGAAACCATAGTGTGTCCCTCACACTACAATATCTTCCCTCTAGGCCCTCTTTGTATTGAAGATTCTCTTCAAGAATAGTACACAACCCATCTTCTTTTAGTTTGTTGGTCATCCTAGGGGAGGGACCTATACTTGAGGCACTGCGGTCAAAGCCTGTGCCGGAGCGGTGCCGGAGCTAGCATTGTATTTGTTGTAGGTGGATTGGTTGTTGTCGCTCTCATAGAGTCTGGTTGAGACCAAGCACAGATTTTCGCTCACTTGGACAATAGTCGTTCGTCATCATCTAGCTCATAGAATGCAGTTTTGGAGTAAAAGAATCTCCCTCGCAGCCAGAGTTGTTCTCCAAAACCTTAATCATGGGCTTCTCTCCCTTGCCCTCTCTCTCTTTAGAGGTTCATTCCTTTCCATTTTTAAGATTGGCTCCCCCTCATTTATCACTATACCGCATTAAATTTTACGAGGCGGCATGTCAAAGCTTCTTTATAGCCATATATGCAAAAAAACCATAGAAAGTAGGGATACAATTCAAGAAAATTTGCATAAAATAATTGTAGACATACTCGCCAAATCATTATGGCAAGCCATATCGAGCTCCCCGAAAGGAATGACTCAAAATTTCCCAAAATATTTGGTATCTCTGCGAAGGGAGGGGCCTTTCAGCGAGCAAGGACTAGCACGCTTAAATTTATAGTATATATATTAAGGGTTAGAAGCGCAGAAAGGGCGATCAACAAAGACTTTCTATTCTTCCCCTAAAACTAATAAGTTGAACTAGTATGTTCTAGAGATTTTCATAAGAGTTCCGGAGTGTAGTATAAAGATTAAAATCAAAAAAAATTATGCTCATACATAGAATGGAGGTTTTAGGGGCTATACGTCAAGGTAATATCCCCAAGGGCCACCCAAGAAGTCATTGAAGGGGACCCCAAAAAAAGACCCCAACTGCAATTTTTAGTGACCTACGGTTACCACCTACTAGCCCTAGGTTTACCCACACCTCGTAGGTGGGGGTCGCTGGTCAACGCCTGAACATGCCTGCAATTGTAGGGCGCTTAAAACACCCACGAAAGGTGCAATACGGAGTAAGGACCCACCCAAGGTCCGTGGGTGGGTGTTTTAAGAGAAGTTTTTATATTTTAATTTTAAGTTGAGGGTTTAGAAATTAAGTTAGTAACTAATTAGTTTTTGAATTAGGTCCGTAAGGATTTATGTAACCACTGATATAATTTTAATTGACCCATAAACTAATTCTTTTAATTCGTTCATCTAAGACCCCGAACTCTCTCAAATAATCCTCTCTCTAGAATCGAAGAAGAAGAATAAAAGGGAAAAGGAAACATTTTCCTCCATGGTTGATATCGTGATTAAGGATTTGAATAAAGGTATGTTTATCAATTCATATATGAGTTCTTCACCCATAGATACCTTTTAGTTTTCCCCCAATGTGAAGTAAAAAACCTAATTAGTTAGGGTTTCCTTCTTGCATTATGGGTAGGGTTTAAGTATAAATCAAATGCAAGGGATAACATCTAATTATGATTATATTAACATTGAATTGTGATATAATGATGAATTTATGTGATTAATATGGTAAAACCTAGTCTGAATTCATGAATGTGATATTTTGTGGGTTTATATCATTGGAGATGAAATTGAAAGTTTATGGGTGATCTTCTTGAATCAATGTCATGTACAGTAATTGTTCAAAGTTAGGAACATATAATCATGAATTGACTTAGACATTATAAAATATGATTGATATTGAATTGTTACGTAGGAACTGAACATTTATCATAAATTGTGATTAGAATCACCAAGATCAAAGATGTGATCAAAATACGTTAAAACCTAGGTATGAAAAAAAGGTTTAGAAAGGGAGCTTGAAGAGTAAGGCTTGGATCATAATCCCCTTGTTTTGTAGGTGCAGGTGTATTAGCAGATGATAGTGCATACCTCTTTTGTTTCTTAAACTTTTGTCGTCTTGAACCACCTTTTTTTTGGCCTGACTCATTCAATGTCTTCTCCTTCTTGTTTCGCTATTCCTGTCTGTCCCTCAGCTTCTCCTCCTAACTTGTTTCACATAAACCATAAGCCTAAATGTGTCTATGTCACCTATCAACATGGCAGCCCTACATTTTTCGCTTGAAGCTCGACCCAAACCAGCAAGAAACAAGCTCATTGTGCTACTCATATACTTCCCCATTTCAGGAGCATAGCGAGACAGTTGGGTGAACTTAAACCCATATTCATAAACTGGTAAAAATATTACAAACTCTTAGTTCATTAAAGATGAAACAATACAAGACTCAAATTTACTTATATATGAAAGTAATATAGTTTCTGTGGGAGTTTCTTTAATGAACAACCACGAGTATGAGCCTAAGTGATGATACAACACCTCGTCCATGCTGCCAGAACTGTCTTATACTTTATTTTCCCATAGAACATCCTTAACCAAGTGAATTCATGGTCTAAACTCATGTTATCATCTAAAAAGTATGACCCATTAATACCCATGATGGTACATGGTTTACATGGAGACTTGAGTTAATGTGAACTCTTATCTCCACATCGGTGCTCAATACTACCCCGAAAATATACTTTAGCTCATACTTTTAATAAATATCCTTCCTTTGGGTGAGATAATTTACTAAACCCTTTAATTTTAAAAGCTCCTTTTGGAATCATTGATCCCCTCTTTAGTTACAAATTCTTTTGGAACTTCTTAGTTTCCATTTTTCTTAAAATTTTTTACTTAAATTGAAACATTAACTTTCGGGAAATACTTAGTTCCCTAAAAGCTTTTTAGAATTTGACTCAAATCTTTTCACTTTGCTTGACTTGTAACTTGAGAATTAAATTAATGATAAAATGATTATTTAAGACTCTTTGAAAACATTAAAAACTCACATTGACTTGCTTCTTAACCTCTAAAAATGACTCTTAACTTCATTTACTATGATATTATGATTCCTGCAATTGGATTATGGATTCACATAACATGATTTCATGTTTATGGATGATTTTATGATGTTTGGATGTACTCTAGAGTGTTGGAATTAACTAGGAATGAAATGTATATCATTTAGGAACTAGTATGAAAAGATAGTGAAAGAACGGGGTCTCCAAGGGGTCTTGGCGCTTTGAGAGGCGCGGGACGCCAGGTCCTATCGGAAAGACTCTCTTCTAGGGCTCTCTGGATGGAGCGGTTCACCAGGGCCTGTCAGATAGAGCCATCCCTGAGGAGTTCTAGCAGGTGAGGCGCCCAAAGGGCTATCTAACGAGACATCCAAATTTTCTTCTCCGTTATTCATATCTAGACCTCCTAAACATCCATGGATCGCACCCCAAATACATTGGATCCCTAAGTTCCTCATTACCCAATAGATAATACCAAAAAACAGTATGAAAATATGACTCAAACCTACTTGAAATCAACCATTATTCAACCATCAAGAACTTCACAACTTTTCATCAAGAACATCAATATTTTCATTCAAATAAACACTAATTTACTTTATTGAATCGAATTGGGGTGAGGGTGAAAGGACCCAAAACTGAATGATCTCATATACCTCAATAGGGATCACACCCGACGAATGCCACGCAACGATCTTGGCGTTTTTTGGACAATTCTTGATTTCCTCTTCTTTTCTCTTTTCTCCTAAGCCCTATGCGTTCTTAAATATTGTAAAATTTGTTTGGAAATTGGTTTTTTACTCCTAGTTTACCGTTAATGAAATCAATCTAATGAATCTAATTCCCAAATGAGTATGATATTGAGGCTTGAGTCCTCATGGATGAACTTGTTAGTACTTATTGATGATTTTAGTACTTGTTGTTGCTACATGTTGAGTATTATAGTTTATTTATGATATTAACTGATATATACTGTTTTCTATTTTGAGTTGGCCGATGATACTTACTCAGTACTTGTGGTTGTACTGACCCCCTACCTTTATGTTTTCTTCTTTGTTATATGTGGAATGCAGCAAATGTTCCATCAACTTCAACTCAACAGTAGATCTAGCCAGTCTTCACTACCTTCGGAAATTCAGGGTGAGCTAATGCGTCTAGCTTGGACTGGATCTTCTTCTTCAAGTCTTGATGCCTTGACTTCCGGCATGGATTAGCTTCTTATGTATTTTTAGCTTTTAGACATTCTAGTTAGTAATTTGATCATAGATGTTCTTGTGATGATGACTTCCAGATTTTGGGGATAATAATAATAGTTTTGAATCGTTTTATTAATGAGTTTAAGTCTTCCGCATTATTTTCTGTTGATATATCTTGAAATGTTAAGGTTTAGATGGGTTGGTTCGCTCACATAGGAGGGTAAATGTGGGTGCCAGTCGCGTCCCCGATTTGGGTCGTGACATTCAATGTCAATACTCTTTGAGAACAAAAGTTAGCAGCGAGTGAGTATGTTATGGGAAGTATCTCTACTTGAGAAGGAGATTAGTACAATGAAGTTCGAGATGACTATGAGACTAGAGGTACATAAAAGCCCTTCATATATCCTTAACCATGCACTTACATGTGATTTGTTCTGATGCTACCCTTGGAAAGTAGAGCAGCCTCATTGGAGTAGGTTATAACTCCGGATTCCATGTCTAGCTATCATGGTCTATGTCGTTTATTTCATATTCTCATCATGTGGGATACCTACTAGTATTAGAGAAGTTCTACGAAGTTTAGGTGGTGGTATGAGAGTTTATCTAGATATTGCACTATAGGCTTTAAAGGTTTTAGTTAGAGTCCCTAGGTTTTCTCAAAGACCATTAATTGAATGTCCTTATGTGAAGAATGAGTATCTAATGAACTAATGAATGTAATTGCTTAAATTAAGAAAGCATGTAAATAAATGAGTACTTCTCTACAGTAGTTAAGGGTTGTCTAGTTAAGTTGTGAAGGGGGCATACGAATGGTCACTTCGTATCTTACCTAGATAAGTCATAAGAATGACTCTAGTAAGGAAAGATTGTTTATTATGTATACATTATCTGAGCCTTAGGTGTTCTTAAGGATTATTTAGGTAATATTAAAGAGGTCAATCATGGAAGTTATCTTCTTGATTTACTTAAGTAAGTCTTTTGATAGCCTTTGCAAGGAGAAAGTCATATCATCTATATGTTGTTGTATTAAGTGAGAAGTATTCTATATTTGGTAGTCTATAGGAACTATTAGGTGTTTATTTAAGGGATTGTATGGGCGGTCTCTTCACAACTTACTCAAGTGAGACTTAGAATCATCTTTGATAGGAGAATCTCATGTTCATGTTGTTGATGTATTATGAGTGTGTATAACTCATTATAGGTGGTCTTAAGTATCATTTAGATGTCCCTATAGAGGTTGTATGTGCGTTCTCTCTTTGTCCTAATTATGTGTGACTTAGGACATATTTTAGTGAGGGACTGACATATGCTATGAAGGTGTTACTGTGAAGTAAAGAACTTCACTGTAACATTGGAAATTAGTCATTCTAAAGTGACCTCAGTTTATTGTAATATTTATAAAAAATTTCTAAATTGTTTAAGTGAATTCTTATGTGTTTTCAACTTGTTAAATGCTTTCATTATTATTACATTATGATATTTAAATCAAAAGATGTATATTTTTTTAATAAATGTCCGTTTTCATTATTTTAATGCATTATGCTATACTTATTACATGTGGATATCCTAATTCCATGATTTTATGTATCTCTAAAGTGATCCATATATCAAGTTCTTTTGGAGAGCTAAGCTTGGATTAGAAGATCATTCAAGCAAGTTGAAGTATGTCTTCATTTGACTCGAGGGCATAGATGTCTTTTATTTCCTTTATCGAAGTATTGTAATAGAATTGGTAGTAGTTATTACTATTGCGTATGGGTTGTTTCCCAAAGTAATGTTGTGTGTAAGATTTGATGAAATGATACTTAGTATTTCCTGTTAGTTTTATATAAAAGAGTTTTTAAAAACTTATAAAATGTTTACGAAAATTTTTAATTCCGTACTACTTTTCATATGTTAATATGCGATGAATTATATGAAATGGTTTGTACAAGACCTCCGAGAGGTCAATTACGTGTGTCGCAATCCAATATTTGCTTTAACTTCTAAGGTGTGGTCTCGGGTCATAAAAAGGTTGGTATAAGAGCATAGGTTATGAAAGTGGTCTTAGGAATCAAAAATTCTCATCAAGTTTCGTTGAGTAAAGTCTTTACCATTTGTGTGAATTGCGACACATCTATGGGCGAGAGGCTATAGGAAGATACAGTTTCTCTTCTTTTCTACTTTTATGTTGTACCGTAGAGTAAAATTTATGATTACTATTTTCTTATGGGTTTCCTTGTGTTCCAAGGAAGCTGAATACGAGGTGGACAACGGCTAGGATATGAGGAGAATGATTTGAATTTGGAAATTTCTCCTCGAGTTGACAAAGTTGAGAAAGTTCCCCAACTTTCTCAAGTTCCTCTACGTGCTCTAGGTGATGAATGTGATAAAGTTGATAAAGTCCCTATTAAAGGTGGAGGTAATTATGTTCCTGTGGTTCCCCCAAAAATGAACAATGGCAGATTAGAGAGGCTTTACTTGCTATAGCTCGAGCTTTGTCTACCCATGTGAATATGGGTATTAAACCTAGAGTGGAAGTGGTGGAGAGAACTATGACGTCTAGGTTAAGAGACTTTATGAGAATGAATCCTTCTATCTTTCTCAGGTCTAAGGTGGGAGAGGGTTCCCAAGAGTTTCTATATGAGGTGCATAATATATTGCATATTGACTGACTTCAAGAGAGAAAGAGGAGTTGGTGAAAGTCATTATATTCAAAAGATACTTGAAAAATTCAAATTTTTGAATTTTAAAAGGGCAAAGACTCCAATTGATGTAAATCTTCATCTTGCAAAGAATAAAGGTGAAAGTCAGTCTCAATTGGACTATGCTAGCGTATTAGGAAGTTTAATGTATGTCATGAATTGTACACGACCAGACATAGCTTGCGTTATTAGTAAACTGAGTCGATACACAAGTAATCTTGATCAAATTTATTTGTTTGCAATGAAGAGAGTTTTGGGAAACTTAGATGACACTCAAAACTATGCTTTACATTACAACAAATATCCAACCGTTCTTGAAGGGTATAGTGATGCAAATTGGATTATTGGGCCAACTGAAACAAAATCCACAAGTACTATTTGTGGAGGAGCAATATCTTGGAAATCATCCAAACAAACATGTATAGCTCGATCTACAATGGTGTCTGAATTCACTGCTTTAGACAAAATAGGTAAAGAAGCTGAATGGATCCGGAATTTCTTAGAAGATATTCCATTTTGGCCCAAACCAATGGCCCCTATATGCATACACTGTGATATTCAAGCTTCAATAGGAAGGTCTTGAAACATTATGTATAACGGCAACTCTCGTCACATAAGAAAAACACATAACTCTGTGAGTCAACTACTCTCTAGTGGAATTATCACAATTGACTATGTGATGTCATAAGATAATATGTCGGATCAACTAACGAAAGGGCTAAATAGATAGGGAGTTGAGAAATCATCGACGGGAATGGGACTATGGCCGAGAAAAAGTTCTCGTAGCGATAACTCTACCCAGAAGACTGGAGATCCCAAGACCTAGGTTCAAGGAGATAAAACAAAGTCATTGATGACGGTTCAACATTGTAAAGAAAAATTATTATTTAAAGTCCATTCTCATGATGAGACAATGTTTAGTAACCATGATAAAGACATAAGGACTTTTTAATGGTTTCTAAGTTAGATACAAGGAATATCAAATGGTGTATCTATGGGATAACACATTTAGTATCACCTATGTAAGTGTGAAATGCAAGACGCTTCAAGGAGAATTCGATAAGGCCAGTTCATTAATCACTTACTATCCAAGGTGTGTTCATGGCTGAAACGATCAAAACAATGAGAACTAAGAACAGTTCAAGGGTTGATTGTGTGACATATGTTTTCTAGGTATACACCAAACATCGTCGGTTCGAAGAGATGAAATCAACCGATTGACCAACTATATCCGATATATGTTCACTAAAGAAACTTTAAAGGGAAACCTACTTATTCATATGGGATTAACCTTTACCTAAAAGGAACACAAGTGGGGGATTAGTTGGTTTAGCAAGTGTGTATGGGAAAAGAAAAGAGAATATAAACAATGAGGGAACTATTTTTAAGAGAAAATGAAAAGACATTTGCAAAGTGCAAATGAAAAGTCATTTCTCCCATATCGGCAAATGAAAGGTAAATTGTTGTTCTTATATAAGGAAACAATTCAATTACTTCTTAGAGATCTAAGAAGAAGAAGCTCCCTCGCGCCGGCGCCGTCGTCGCTCGCTCGGCTTTGGATCGTGATTTGGATTTAGCAAATGATGTAATTGATTGATAAAATTCTTGGACAAAATTTATTTACCCAGTTTTTGTTAAATCAAATAAATCCTGTAAATATAATCTCTTATAAATTTGCGGGTAACAGTAACATTACAAAAAGTTGTTACTCTTTACGAAAATTCTTTACTTCCCGAAAAGCCTATTTTTTCCTATCAGAAACATTTTTCTAAAAAGCTGTTATTTTTCGAAAAGACACAACTTTCTTGTCTGAACAGATTTCTTTTAACAGACATGTTTCTTGATGAAAATGTATATAAAAGGAAGTCAATTTTTGATTTTTCAAACACCGGGTCTGGGCTCTTCTCGAGCGTAGTCAGCCAGCTTCGTGACTTTGCTTAGCTTCCAGCCTTGCAAAGGGATAATCTTTCACTATCTAGGCGCCCTCGAAGGAGGGGTCCCACGGACGTCTTCCCCGAAGGCCTGAAATTTTCCTTCTCTGCATATATTTTTCATTCAAATAAATACAAGTGTCGATCGACAGAGTTTGTATGACTTGTTCCTTTTTTTAAGTTCGTTGAAGTTAAAGAAGTTTGAGATACCTCTACTTTTTTAACATGATTAATTTATTTTATATTGGGAGAAATTAATCCATAACCTCGGGTACAGCGAGGGGATTAAATTTCTTAAGGAGACATAGTAGTTTCTGTGTACTTGGATTATTTTGTATTTTTTCTGCTTC
>JAKWIY010001005.1:0-26723 GCA_027704805.1 Solanum corneliomulleri
TCCGTGCCTGTTCGGCAATTGATGGATCCGCTGCACCTGCCGCCTGTTCGGTAACAGTAATAGCACTTACATTTCCATCACCGGCGTCTTGTTGCTGTGATGTCGGTGGGAAAGTAATACTCCCAGTAGTAGTATCAAAATTAAGGAATTATTAAACTCAGACATCAGGTTGTTGGTTTGATCGGTTCTTGTCCTTCTATTGTTCAAATGGAACTGAAGATCGTAAATTGAAATTGGGGTGGCTGTGTTGTTCTGTGGTGGAGGTGGAGTGGAGGTGGTGGTTGGGGGCGGGGGTGGTTTACGGGGTCGAAAAAGTTGATAAAGGGGTCAAATATGGAGGAATTTTGTGGGTGAAAAGCTGATGAAAAGGTTTGTGAAGCAGCACGTGAATTGTGCTCTTCATCACCACCAACACCCCCACCGCCACCACCACCACCGCCAGTACTTGATGACTGCAGACTAGACTGTTGTTTCCAGAATCCATTAATTAATTTTTTGCTTTAAAACAGCTAAGATAACAAATGGAATAAAGCAGAGAACAAGAAGAAGAAAGGACAGAGATATGGAGAGAGAGAAAAAGAGATTTTAATTTGTTGGTTTTAGTGCACTTACTGCAAAAAACACCACCTCACTAAAAAAAAAAAAAGAAGAAGACAATCAGAGATATATGACTTCAAATCTCTGCATAAAAGAAGAAGAAGAAGATGATGATAGCAGCAGTACTCCTTTACCCCATGCTTCTTCTCTCTGATCCACAACAACACAAGAGATGAACACAAAAAGTTAAAAAATCATCATCACAACAACATAATTATTTTTATATAGGGTTTTCATCAAAATTTGAGAAGAAGTAAAAAAAAAAGAGAGAAATGAAGAAGGAGAAGAAAAGAAAAAAGAAAGAGAGGCGGCTTTAGAGAAGATATCTCAAAATTTTAACACTGAAAAGTAGAGTGGGGTATAGCCATGAGAGGCGCTCTACTTGAAAGAGACTCACAAGTTTTTTTTGTTTTCTTTTTTTTTGGGTGTGTTTTGATTTACAGTGTGAAAGGTTTTTATATTGCTTAAAGAGAAAAACAGTCAAGAAAAGATTTATGATCATTTGCTTAAACAGGCAAATTGGAGTAAATGAAGTAGAGGTTTGGATGAGATTTAATTGAATGACTTTATTTGACTAAATCTAATTACTTTTTTTAAATATTTCTTTTTAAAATTAAAATAATAAAATAAATCAAATTGTACAAGTTATCAGTTTTTAATCTATTTTTTTTAAATAACTGTTTAAATATTTGTTTTTAAAATTAAAATAATAAAATTAATCAAATTATACGAGTTATGAGTTTTTCTTTTGCTTGTTACAAACTACTTTCTCTGAATTTGTAAGATAATTAATATTAAAAAAGCACTAATAACACACTTTAAATCTTAATATATCATTCTTATTTTTTGTAAATTTATATATATATATATATATATATATTATATATATATATATATATATATATATTATTTAATTTTATAAATAATACAATTCTTCTCATAAAAATATAAAACTTCAATAAGAATAAAATAAATATTTAAATAAATTATAAACACATTTAAACAGGCTTTTAGCATAAGTAGATTTAGGACCCGGCTGGGTGTTCACACGAATCCATTTGACTATATATATATATATATATATATATATATAGATTTAGGACCCGGCAGGGTGTTCACACGAATCCATTTGACTATATATATATATATATATATATATATATATATATATATATAATCACATAAAATTTAAAATTTATTTTTATATTACAGTTTCAAATTTTATTCGCTATATTTTATTTTTTAAACTCTATTACTAAAAATTATAAATTTGTCACTAGCTCTTAGTAGCTTTGATCGGCTAAACTTTAATTCGATTAGTACGTACTCGATTCTCCTTTGTATTATTTTATTTTTCCACATTTTCCCTTTCTCTTTTCTCGTCCTTTTTTTTTTTTTTAAAAAAAAAGATGAAATATATATATATATATATTTTTTAAAAAAAAAAGTTACTTAACATGAAATATGAGGTAAGCATTAAGCCACATTATTAGAGAAGATGATGGTTGGTGAAAGACAGGCCATGTAGGAAAAAGAAAGAGCCACTAAATAATTTTAAGTACATATCACCATTCATACAAGCTTACAAAATGTGTATATCGACATCAAATAAATGGGCAATTTTCACATATAGAAAAAAAATATAATTATATATTTAGCTAGCAAATATATAAATGTATAATTCGCTATACATATATAATTGTATGATTCGCTGGCTTATTTCGCTGTAATTGTATAATTCGCTGACCTATTTCCCT
The DNA here is from genome assembly GCA_027704805.1 of Solanum corneliomulleri. Taxonomy (NCBI): domain Eukaryota; kingdom Viridiplantae; phylum Streptophyta; class Magnoliopsida; order Solanales; family Solanaceae; genus Solanum; species Solanum corneliomulleri. The sequence continues at coordinate 2,355 of JAKWIY010001005.1, forward strand.
GTAACATCTTTATAAAATTTTCATTTGTATACAATTGAATCGAAGTAAAATGTTTGTATATTATTTAATTGCAAGTGTATAAGAAGAAGATATATGTTTTTGCATGTATATATTTTTTTCTCTCTCTTTATACAAAAAAAAAAACAACAACTTCTGTCGTATAAAGCAATAGAAAATTATATTTCGTTGCAATAGTATGATTCGCATTGTATAATTCGCTGGCCTATTTCGCTGTATATTCGTAGGAAATTTGCATTTGTGTATGATTGAATCGAAGTAGAATGCTTGTATATTATATAATTAAGTGTATAGGAAGAAGATATATGTTTTTGCATTAGTAAATATAATTTCTCTCGCTTTATATAAAATAAAAAAAACAATTTATAGAATTTTGTTCTATAAAGTGAGAGAGGCGAGCAGAGGAGGAGTGACGAGCGAGAGTTTAGGAAAACAAGGCGACAGACAATATTTGTTATAGGGCACAATTAAATTAAACAATAGCTACTTTATTTATTTTAGATTATCAATTTATTATTCTGTACAATTCTCCATGTTGTTATTAGTATTATTTATCATCAAAATTGACTAGACAAAATACTCCTACTTTTTTGCTATATTAGTTTATATTAATCCTATTTATTAAATTTAAATCAACTCAATAAATTATAATATTGAGTACTACTTTTTCTAAAGAGGGAAACGAATATCACTCCCTCAAGTATTTTGGATGTTATAGTTTATATATTATGCTCGTACAAATTACTTTAATTCAAAGTTCTTAAAATAACATATCTTATTCCAACAATATCAAACTGAAAGTTCACTTGGAACTTATATTAAAAAAAATATATTGCATGTTTGACTAAGTGGAAAAATTCATTTTCTTTTTTCAGAAAAAGGGAACGTAGGGGATATTATTACAAACCTACAGAGAATCTCTTATATATGTCCTCTTTCAACTGAATTGTAGGTAAAAAAAATCATCATTCTTTCCTGCTTTTACATACTTAAATTTACCTCCTCATTACTTTTTCCTTTTCCGTGTAGCATCGTAATAATAATATATTTAGTGAATTTTTAATATTTGAAGTGTTATTATATTTTTGAAATGAAAAAAGATATTTTTTATAAAATTTTTACTTTAAAAAAAGTAATTCAAATTAATAATAAGAAAAAAAATAACAAAATAAAGACAATTACAAATTTACTTTTCATACTACCGAGTACATTTTTTTAGATAGACATAATACATAAATGTGTTCTTTTAACTTGGCTTCAACTTGTATAAAGTTGAACAAATAGAAACACATGTCATACATGTCATTCTACATGTCATTTTTTTTTTATCCTACGTAGTGTTCTAAGTGTATTGTTCTATGTAGAACTCATATTTTTATTTATTTAAAAATTAGATAGTTAAAGTGCAAAAATTGATAATCAAGGTTAAAATTTTTAAAACTAAATTTAAAATTCAATATATGAATTATGCCTTTTAGATATAACCAAAGTTCATATTTATTTTTTATTTTTAAAAAAAATGATTTTGCTTTTGATGGATGGATAGATCAGTTTGGATGGATAGATCAGTTCAACAACACTTCAAGTTCGCTGCAACTATCTGAAATTTTTTGTCATTACAAAATTTTTATCTTTTGTAAAATTTATACGTATGTATATTTATTTTGATTATACTGTCGTTATTATTCACATATTTTATAATGCTTTTAATTTATCATTTTTTTATTGTTTTTCGCCAAATTAAGAATCTATCTAAAACAATTTTTATTTTACAAAAATTTATGCACACTTAACTATTTTTACGCTCTATAGACTAGGTTGACTATGATATTATCATTGGTACTTTTATATTCCATGATACTTTATATCCAACTTGCTTGTGAAAAAGACCGTCTTGGTCATTCGACGTAAGATTGTATAATTTAAATCCATTAATTTATACACAAACATTTATTAATGTATTTATAACGATGTTTTCTTTTAACACCCAACTACGAACCAAAACCCTAATCCTAAGGCTAAATCCCTCACGTTATGCTGAGTGTTACACGTAATATCATTAAAAAAAGCAGGTGGCAAGTGGCTTAAAACCCACCTACACTGTTTCTTAAAACTTAAAAACATTTCACTAAATTTTAACATATTATTTATTAATTGGTAGAATTATATTATATCAAAAATTTCATATACGATTTAGAAAACACTTTAATCGTGGAAAGTATATATGAAAAAATATATTAATGTATACATAACATATGGGAAAGGGGACACTTTTAAGATATATAGGATTTCATAGATACACGTGGCATTAAATGCTGAAAGAATTGATTACCTAAACCTAACTTAACATAGGATGTTGCTTCCTCAATTTAAACTACTCAAATGGTGATAACACTACGTAGGCACCGATTTCTATCAAATCATATAGGGTGGTGGCGGATTTAGGATTTTAAGATTATGGGTACTTTATAAAAAAAATATGTGTTAATAATGAAATTCGAACCTTGGTATAAAAACACTAAAAAAGTTTTAAGTACCGATTCTAAAATCATTGGGTCAACTATATGATTTATTCATTGAGTGCTCTATGTTAATTTTATACAAATATCTATCGATTTCTATGTAGATATATATATTTTGTAACGAAATTAATGAATGCTCGAGCACCCGACGGACACCACGTGGGTCCGTCCCTGATCATATATAATATATATACACTAAGTACTACTTACTATAAAGAGCAAAATAAAGATTGTCCATACCTCAATTTTATGCAAACATACTTTTTATTCTAATTATAACATAAACTTTTTGATTAAAAAAATAAAACTTTTTTTAGGAAACTAATCATAAAATAAAAGTATGTTAATGAAATCTAGTGTCTAGCATGGAGAAAAATATTTTCTTATGCTACTTTGTTAATTTTTTGAAAAATGTACAAACTAAATTTCTTAATAATGAACATAATATTTTTTTTTGATAGAGATATATGAGAAAAATAAATTTTAGAATGTGTCACTTTCGGTCTCCAACCTACCCCACTCGTCATATATAGCTATGTCGCCATCATCCCTATACTCTATAGTATTTACCTTAATAATATATAAATATTTGAATTTTTTACCCTCTATATCACTTGGCCCAAACTAATAATCATAGTGAGCCTATCATTTAGAATTTTATTCTATTTTGTATGTATTGGGAAATACTTAAGGAAATGGTAGTAACTCTTAATCTGTGATTATGATTTTCATTTTTTAATGCTTTGAAATTTATTGAGACTAGTATCATAATTATCATCACAAATTTAATCAATATTTGAACTCCCATCACTGGGGTTTCGAAAGATTATAAATGAGTTTCCGGATATATTCAAAGTTAAAATAAATCGATGATCTAAATGTCACATCACTCAATTTTTGGTTAAAATTGAAGTTATGATGAGATTTGAACTAATTGGTCCTATTATATAATTGGTCCTATTATATAATTGTGTCGAATAGAGCTTTATGGTTGAAGTTTATAGGACACGAAATATTATATAATTGTGTCAACGTGTATATAAAATTCTTATACACTCATATACGTATTTTGTACAAAATTGATAATAGGGGTCATTTGGTTGCTAGAAGGAGTTATTCGTGCATTAAAGTTTAACATAATATTATACTTTCTTTGGTAGTAAAAATTAGGAAAAATACTCTTTTAGCATAAGTTATATATACAATGTTTTGTTTTCACATAAACCATAGTATTGATAATACAACCTAAATTTGGTTCATATTCGAAATTTTCACGACCAAAACATGTATGAGAAGATTGTAGGATAGAAGATAAAATAACTAATATATGAATATTTAAATTCTATATTATTAATTCATGTATTGCTAATCTCTATGTTATTAATCCCTGCATAACTTTAGTCGACAAACAAACTACCTCCTTGAAAATTAGTTATGTAGAATTTAGTTATGCATTTATCATAAGTTTATTTCATCTTTTGTCTTGCATAAATAATACATCAATTTCTTCATAACGTATATATGTATTAATTATAACGAGGATTTATTAAAGCACAAAAATGTACATCGTATCAGGTATATTGCGTTTTATTTAATAACAAAAAATATAATGCTACCAAATAAAGATGATATTATTCGTGCAGAATTCAATACATAAATAACTTAGCTCCTAATCAGTTATACCGATTATTTAAAACTTAAAAAAAAAAAGAAGTTGTCGATACGAGTGTATAAACGAATATATGTAGATAAGTATCTTTTTTCATAATATTGCTTGTGTACCTTACAAAAGGAGTGATAATACTCATATTATATACTTTTTTATCCTAGCCACTGGATTCATAGTGAAACTACATAATTGAATTGCCATTCATGTAATATTCCATTTCTCATTATTGTTTGTTTGTCGTACCATACTTCATAAATACCAAAAAGAACATGATAGCTGGCTATCAAAAAATTATATTCCAAAATTATGCCACTTTTAATTAGGATCTTAGATATTTTTCTTTCTTGTTTATCTTAGCTAGGTTGTTTTCTTAGTGGGATTAAAAAAAAACAATCTTTTGATACAATACGGAAATATTTTGTTCCATATATAATTATAAATATTAATGAATCTTGAAAATCATTTTATATTAAAACAGTGGAATTATAACCTTGTCTATATTCAGATAACCAAATTACTCTGGATTTTGATGGGGTGAAAGACATATTTTCAATCCTTTTATGTTAATATGAATTCAGTAACCGAAGGTGTGGCCTAGCGGTCAATAAAGTGGTTAAAAGATCTGAGTTCTTAGGTTTAAAATTCAGCGGAAACAAAAAGTTTTAAGTGATTTTCAATATCCTTGGTGGGCAGAATTATCTGATATAGATTACTGATACGTAGTGATATAAATGTTATGGAATTAGTCAGAAAATAAATATGAATTTAGAGAAAAAGTTGTATTTTCCTAATACTCCATGAATAATCGAAGAAGCATGAAACATGAACTCTCTAGTTTACATTATTTTAGCAAAATTTAGATGCATGATACACGAGATCCCCACAAATTACATGTTAGAAAGGGATATATTTTTGTCCTTTTCTTTTTCTTTTTAAGCAATTACTTTTATCAAACGAATATTATTTACCACTATGCTAAGTTTGACCATGAGTCCAGACCAACATAAGTTTTTGAATTTAATGTTGCTTAATTTTTGCAAATTCAGTAATTTAAGCTTTTGCAATAAGTATTTGCTTATAGAGCTTCTGAGGTTTTTTTTTTGTCAAGACCTCATAAATTAAAAGAACCTTTGATAGCAAAAATATACATTAACTTTTTGCATTATTAGTATGCCTTGTTTGGTACAATTTTCAACTTGTGTAACTAAGCATTAGTTCATTAATTGTATACTTTATTTGGTATATATATACATATACATATATATATATATATATATACATATACATATATATATATATATATATATATATATAATATATATATATATATATCGATTTACATGAAAATGCATAATATTAGAAATATAAAATGTTTTAATGTATGATTTAGCTTTGTTAATGATGTGATTGCCCCTCAAAACATCTTTTACATTTTTTAAGTGGATTTATAGAGGATATTTTTATAAATAAAAATAATAGATAAAAATATGCAATGCATGTTATTTTTAATATCAAATCAACAATGCATAAGAAACAATATTCTCATATATAACTAATGTTAATATAATAAAGTAACATATAATATTCAATATTATTCTTATATACTTTACCGGATAATAGTAAAATCTCTAAAAACTTTCAAAATATTTATTTATTTCTTAATGGGAAAACATTATCAAACACATTTTACAAAATTAATATGCAGTTCAAAAGAAGCACAAAATCGTAGGCAGTTTATTCAACATTTAATATGTAATTAGTTTTATTGTTTTGTCGGAGGCCTAATTTCTGTTATCGATGAATAAGTGCTCTTTAGGTTGTAATTATTTCTGATGGTTACGATAATCTTTTACATTTGTTTTATAAAAAAAAGAAACTTAATTAGTTTGTGAAAAGTGATGTGGCAAATGCATAGTATAAAGTGACTAGTTGTAGTAATTTTCATGTAGTGGAATCATTAATAAATTGAAAATAGGCAAGACAAGCTTTTACAAACGGATAAAACTACACCGACCAACCAAGAGCTACAGGTTATATTTCACATCGTGGGCCTTTATTACCTTCAATATTATATATAATAATAAAAAGAAGTTTAATTTCATTTTAGAACCATTTTTACTATATCAATTAATGTAAATCACTTAGAAGCCAAATCCTTTTATTGATTTGTTTAAAGTGTCAATACATAGAAGAAGAAATAGAATAAATTGGTATAAATAGTGGTAAGTGCGAGGTGTATTTAATTATAATCAAAAGTCTTTAGATTCGAATACAAGTTGTATCAAAATTATAATAATATAAGAATTTGTTATATAGGAATTATATTAGTTACACGAGAATTGTTTGTCATGTTGCGCTTATCGAAAGTCAATTTGATTAATTTTTAAAGTAAATTAGATCACATTAATTCGATATTTTAAAGAAAAATTAGATATTCTATAACTACTGAGAATGAGAAGTACTATAAATTATAATTTTTTGCATATTAATATAATGAAAATATACATCTTAAAATGCTAGTCAAAATTTTTATAGTTTGATTCTAAAAATAGAAACCATGACAAACAATTTCAGACAGAAAGTAGTATATAAAATAGCCAAGAAATTTTTCCCGCACACTTAAAAAATTGGCGCTATTTTTATGGCATATCATAAATCATATAAGGGTAAAAAACTTCCTAGTTGAATGGTTGAGTTTATTCTTTCTACTTCACAGGTTGAACTTTATCCACAACAATACGTTGTTGGACATTAGTCGCCGCAATAGTCTTTAATTTAAGTGAGCCTGCATGTCATGGAATCCAAAAAGAAGTTATTTTACCAAGCTATCAAATATCTAAGATTTGATTGGTTATTAATTATACTTGTTATTAAGTATATAAGAATAAATAATGTGGAGGTTATTCAAAGAGAAGTTAAGACCTAGAATTATGATGCTTGGGTAATTTCATTATTAGTTATACGGAGTTGTCAAGCTAATTCATATATCTAGCAATTTTTTTATTCACATAGTTGAATAGGCAGAATTATCTGGAAGCCCCTTATACTTGTCACTTTTTGTCACATGAGCCCTCCTGCTCCTGACTTTTCCAACTGAATCCTCCAACTCATTGAATAACAACATTTTAAACCTTTTTCTTGACCTGTCATCTCATGTGACAAAAGTAGTTCAAGTGCGTGAATTATATCCACTTTAGGAGCGTAAGATGCTTTTAAAAATCCAATACGGTCATTTTTGGCCATTTTCCTCAAAATTCCCCTAATTTCTTCTTCAAATATCCAAAATTTCTTCTCTTTCTCGCTCGTTATCTCTCTCCAAATTTCTTCTTCTTCTCCACAATCAATCAGGCGCAGTCTGTATTTTATATTTCTCGTTTTTTTCTTACTCATTAATTTTTTTCGTTCTTTACAATGACTGTTCGTTCTTGCTATTGTGGGCTTCATACTGAACTTAAGATGTCAAGAATATCAACAAATCCAGAATGAATCTTTTGAGGCATTCTACATGAGAAATCAATCACTAAATGTTGATCGTGGAAGGCATGGAAGACAGGGAAAACATGGAAGGCATGAAAGACAGGGGAGATCGAGCATTAGTATTGACATCATTGTTGTTGTGATTGTTGTCATTTGGTTTCTATCTTTTGTATTTAAGATGTATTGATGATTTGTTCATCTAAGTACTATGATAATGTAATAAAATCAATGAAAATATCCAGATCAAGACTAATTAAGCAAAAATAACTTATTTGTCATAGCAAGTTATCACAAAAGTTGAAAATTAAGTTAATAGTGAAAAATATCATAGAAAATTGAGAATTTAGCTAGGCAAAATACGAGTCTTTATTATAAAATATTATGTGTCTTGAGTGTTTGGTGTGGACTAAGTGGCTCGTTTGTAACTTTGTTCTTGTAACTGTTTTTTAATAATTGCACCTCCATCCTTCCACCTTAGTCCATTGAGTTTGTAACCAATATTGTTATTTGTAGGCACTCAACTCTTCAATGGTGCAGAGTGTAACACTCTATCAGTAGTTTCAGACTGTTACAATGTAATAATGATATTAGTTAGAGATTCTATAAAATCAAACTAAAGGTGCTTATATGATAATACTTACCCTCTGAATCACACTACCATTTTCTCCAAATAGCACACCAAAATCTGTTGTTGTTAGTTTCTTTGTTCTTGGCCTCTTGTATCAAGATTTGCACCACCTATTTTAACTTTGTTACTATTCTTTGAGTCACTAACACTAGTAGTTGACTGCTGAGTACTAAATTGACTTGTTGGTCGAGCAATACTTACACTTTCACCAGTAGTTGTTGCAGCAGTAGTTGCACCTCCGTAAGCTGCTGTAGAAGTGGTTGGTCTTTTAGTAGGTTCACCATCACTTTCACCAGTTATACCTATAGAAGCTGCTGATGTAGTTGCACCACACTACAACAAAAGCCTTACTAAAGACCAAAATATAGTGATAAGTTATAAATATGGTCCCTGAAATTACTTATAAGAATGATATTATTTACTAGTCTCTATTTGACATAATATTTTCTAAAAATAAAATAACTGGTTCTTGAATGAAATGTTCAGCGGGAAACTAAAAGGCAGAAGCGGGAACCAAAAAGAGTAAAAGGCTCTAAAAAATTCTCTATATTTAATAATAACCTAAAGCCCCAAAATCGGTGAAGTATCCTCTGTGTTTTCTCTTTTGCATGCGGCCAGATGAAGAAGACTGGCGCCTACTAAAATAAAGGGGAGTAAATAATGAAGACTAAAAAAACGATTTAAGGTGGCATTGTCCACGGAGAACCCACCCCAAAGCCAAGTCACTATGGTATCTCCTACTACATGTATGGCGCTAGCTAAGCATGCAGTAGTCTTTGAATTTCCTAAATCTTGAAAGTTGAAGGCATTATTGGCAGAAAAATCTCCTAAGTTTTGAAGCTTGAAGGCATTTTCTTTGGAGAAAAATGTTTCATCTAGTATTTACATCTAAAGTAAGTTTATTCCTCCATATCCATCTCCCTCTTCTTCTTTTTTGATATAATCTTTCACTTTTGTTTGTGATGATTGAATAATATGTAATTGGGCTCTTATGGATACTCATTGTTTTGTTAGCACCCAAAATGGTAGTTTTGTAGGTAAGGCTGAGGGTTGAGGGTCAAAGAGGATCTAATTGAGGTTTTATTTAAGGAATTTCTCTGTTAGGGTTGCATATTTCTAGGGCTGCCAAGAATATTTTGTAAGACTGGCATTGCAATTTTTTTCTATTAGGCGATGAATTAGTTGAATATTTTTACCATTAGTGTCTTTAATTTCAGTACCTAGTTTGTATGCTTTGATTTTGAATGGTTCTTTTTATTGTATTACCATTATATTCAATTTTAAAGTTCTGACAGTAAAAAGATTAGACGAGAAAGAAACAAAATTGTTAATGAGCTTTATTAAGGCATCTGAATTTTTTTTATTTGTTCGATAAGTAGCTTGTGGATAAGACGAGAAAGAAACAAAATTGTTATTGAGATTTGTTTAAACATCTGAAATATTAAGTAGCATTCTAGTTTGATTCCACTTTCTCTTTTTGAAGTTTTTGCAATTTCTTGAACAATATTGACTCGAAACTAGCTGTCAATCTTCGCTTTCAGTCAATATTTTGAATATCAAGTTACTTTGTGATCTATAAAGTTTTCATGAGTTGAATAGTTGAGTTTAGAATCCTTGAGCAAAATGCAATTTAAGAAAGTTGTTGAGAAGTAGTAGTATTATTAATTACTACGAGAGAAATTGATTTCTTTCAACACTCTATTAGTTGAAGTTCGTACAATTTAGTTTGAGTGACTTTTATTTCTACTTACTTTTGACCAGATATATGATCCCGGAAATTATTTTAAGGACCAGCGCTATACCAGTCGTGAAAAAGAATCAGCGACCAGACCGATAATCTCGTCTCTAAAGGTTCTTAGCGACTATGTCTATAAGAACAAGTCTAACTGGTCGTTACTTCCCCTTTTTAGGACCAAGATTCTTACTTATAGATACCACCAGCTGCACACCACTACCACTTGTATCACCATCAGTTTGCACCATAAGAATAACCACCTCCAATAGTATAGCCATTTTTCTACATACAAAATTTTTCAAAACTAAATTAAGAAGTATATTTTAAAATAAATTTCATCAACAAAGTTGAAGAGTTTACAACAAAACTTACAACAATTGGACATCCTTTCTTGTTATGTCCAAAATTGTTGCACCAAGAACATTTCATGTTTTCCTTTCCTTGTAGCCTCCAAACTTCTTCTTACTAGGCTCATCACTATTTTTAGTCATTTTTCTCCTTGGTCTTCCCGATATAGGAGTGATTTCAGGTGGCTCAGTGAATGGTCTTGTGCTTTTGGGCCGCATCTTTATGTTTGTCATATGTTGAATAAATTTATTGTAGGCCTTTAAATATGTTCCCTTCTTGTACTAGTGATTAACAAATGACTCAACATCTAGATCCTTGTAAAGCATTGCAGTAATTGCATGTGCACAAGGAATACCCTTCAGTTGTCATGACCTATAACTACACACTTTCTTTTGGAGATTAACAACATGTTTATATCGTGAATGCATAATCTCATAGTCATTATCTCTATTAAATTTAACCTCACATATGATTGCATGTTCAACATTATAACTAAGAATTTGCATTGCCATAGGTGACACATCAGTTATCCATTTTACAGAAAACTCCCTCATTTGAGTCATTCTTTTCATTACTTTGACTCTAATTTCCTGTAACATTGTGATCATTGATTTGAATCTAGCTGCCAAAATCCAATTATTGAATGTCTCATCCATATTATTCTCAACTATGTCACACTTGATATGATCCTTGAATATTGTCCTACACCATGCACTTCTATTGTACTTAACAATATTTCCACAATACCTTCCCCCAATAGACTTAGTTCATCAAGTTTTGATTGTAAATGAACTTCAAATGGAGCCCTCGCAATCTGTCAAAACTTTTTCCTCCTTTCTTCACCACTTCATACCTTCTTCCGGTTGGCCCATATATGTTTACTACACCATTTAATCGCATCATTTGGCGATAAATTAACAAGTGCTAGGTTAAGACCCTATCAAAGAAAAAAGGCATACCAAGAAAAAAATACAAGATTATATGTATAACAAAGAAATTTCTATAGCAGAGTAAAATAAAAAACTACAAAGTGTTCTTATACCTTCTACATATCAGAAATAACTGTCAATCCTTCACCTTCAGTTTGTTTCAGTTCCAAATCATGTTTGATGCACTTGATAAATCAAGACCACGTGTCCTTGGATTCTTTATTAATTATTGTTCATGCTACAGGGTACATCTGATTATTTACATCCTTGAAAATGCAAGACAATAGTTCACCTCTACACACACCTTTCAGAAATGCACTATCAAAATCAATTATCCTTCTACACCCCTCCATCCAACCATTTTTTAATGCTCCAAGATGAATATAAATTCCTTGATTTAACTCTTTTTTAGGAATTGTATTTTTGGATTTTCTAACAATCACAGTAGTTCTTGTAGTTGTAGACTTCAACTCCTCAGCATAGCCATACTATCTAGCATATTCCACTATGAGATCACCCATATGCTCATTCTTGACTTTCATTGTTTTCTCTTCTACAACTTGTTTTATGAACATACAATTCATAATCCTTTTGTACCAAGCTTTGAATTTGATAGAGTCTTATGCTAGGCTCACTCATGATTATGACTTTGTAAGTTTTACAAATCCAGTTTTGAGTACACAACTTGTTTCTTGTTTTTTTGAAACACTTATAGACCGGAAAATGTATCTTCACAAAAAAGACACAATAAAATTTTTAGTTTTATCCTCAATACTTCCAAGAATGTGCCAAGGACAGTCTTTCTTAAGACATTATTCCCTAATCCTCTCCTTTTCATTAGGTTTAAGCTTAATGTTCACACCCTTCTGAATAGAATAAGATTGTAGTGCTTCTTTAAACTGAACATTATTCAAAAAAAATTATATACAAATGAAAAGAAAAAAAAATTCTGACAGTTGAGTCAAAATAGACTTTTGTACTTGAATTCCTAGGTGGTTGAAAGTATAACCTCATCAAAATAAACAAGATCCCCTTCATTTTTACTAATATCACTTCTACGATCTGAGCTATCAAAATACATGTCATCTCCACCCAATTTTCTTCATATCTTTCCCTCTTATTCTTTTAAATTCAAAATCAGCATATATACCTACAGGACCAAAAGGTATCTCATCGACATTTATTCTAGCAGCCCTTTTTTTATTAACTTGTTCTTGAATATTTGATTGTCTAGCTTCAACAAACTCAATATCCAAGTCACTTGAGTCATCAATGTTCTCATCAACATCATAAAGTGACTCATAATCAAATTGTTCAGCATCTACATGTACATCAAATTCATCAAATGTTTGAAGTTGGTAGGAATAAAAGTCATTACCTTCACCTTGACCTTCATCTCTATCTAACTCCTCTAAAGAAACCTCTGGAGCAGCAACCTCCTTATTCTTACCTTTCTTTACCCTAGGTTACTGATCTTTTACATTTATATAAGATAGTTGAGAAAAAGAAACATCAGCACTAACATTTATAATAGTAGGTGGAGGCAGTAGGTTGGGGACTTACCTTTTTTAGGAGTAAGCAATCTGGCTATTTGCACCTTAGTAGGATCCTCAACTGTTACATGAGAACTAATTTGATGTACCACACACACATCAACTAAGTCTCTACTCTTTAAGTTGTATTAATAGATCTCAATACATCAACATCACTTTTCAACACACTAACCACCTCTTTTGTTAACTATACACCCAAAGGTTTTAACTTTTTCGACTCCCAATTCTCTAGCTAATTTATGAAAAAATATAAATTAAAGTTCATCCATATCAATTCTAATTTTTTCAAGATAAAAAATTCCACTAACATACCTGAGTTCAGGATCAGATAAAAAACAGTCACCATAAAATAATTGTTGAGGTCATATTCCTACAATGCTTGCAAAGTCGCGAGAATATATTCAGATGATTGCCAAAAAGCTCTAAATGACCAAAAAAAACTAATTCACAAAATTCCTAATCGACAAAAAAAAACTAATTTTATTATAATTATTTATGGAATACAACAAAATCCTCTATAATAATATGATATAATCCACTAACCAGAAATAAATCCAACACAATTGATAAAGAATAAATAAAAATGAAAGATATGAAAAAATCCTAGGTTTGAACTAGATATTCACGACAAATGTCATTGAATGCGTAATACTTCTACAAGTTGTTATTAGGCATGTTAAAAAAAATTAAATTCCTCCCTAAATTACACCACGACCTCTGCAATAGTATTAAACCCTAACGTGAACTCAAAACATCAAAATTAAAAATGAAACACCAAAAACACAACTGCAAAACAAAGAGAAAGAAAACTAGTCGACAAACTTACAACTATGGAGTGAAACATATACTCAAACACTTCACAAAATTAAAAAAAAAAATCACGGTGATGAATGATGTAAATCGAGACTAGAGAGCACAAGGGTCTAGTTGAAAAGGAAAAAAGAAAGAAATGTTTGAAAGAGAAAGAAATAGCCTATTTTTAACATGTCATTTCCTACGTGGCATTTTTAAATGACATGGAAAGCTAGATGTGGCGTTTGTTGTTCACGCACCACTGAGTGGTCACCACTCCAATGATGAAAAGTGACAAGTACAAGGGTCTCCCAGATCATTCTGTTGTTGATCATATGATCATGATTCTGGAGCCTCTTGTTATTTGTAGTTTTGATGATTTGACAAATTCAGGGTACTCTTGACTTTATCCATTGTGTAAATGCACATGCAATTGCCAGGCTGGAAAAAGTACAACAGTTTGTCATCATCAAAAGGGAGAAAATGTTATTTGTAGTTTTGATGATTTGACAAACTCTAGGACCTTGTAAAGGGACTTGATCCATTCTCCAAATGTATATGCGACTACCATGCTGGAAAAAGTACAAGGGGTTGCTGCACAGTCTCCAACGGTGGCAGAAAGGGCAGAGGGACCTGATCCATTATGCAAATGTACATGCAACTGACAGGCTGAAAAAAGTACAAGTGGTTGGTGCACAGTCTCCAACAGTGACAAAAGTGGCAGAAACATGACTTTGCACAACTGCCAGGTTGGAAAAATTACAATTGGTTAGTGCACAGTCTCCAACAGTGGCAGAAGCCTTGGCCAATGGCACAACCTCGAAGGTTGTGACTATTCTACATAAAGATTATGTCCAAAAGTCATAACCTCAGTGTTTTTGAAGCTTGAAAACATCTCAAGAACTCTTGAAAAGCCTAAAAAAAGAGTAAAGAAGCATCCTCAAGATCAACTCGAATTTGAAAGAGCTGGAAGCTTAATTGTCTTAGAATTATTTCTTCTATACACACATTGTAAATTTATTCCTACATCTATAAAGAAATCAGATAGTTGTGTGGTGTGAAAATCCTAAATCAGTTGAGTACAACTGATTTAGTGGGCAGCCTTGTGTGTTGCTTAGTAAAAATCTAAGTCATCCGGAGCGTGGTGGTTTAGTGGGCAACCTGCGTGTTGCTTAGTCAAATTCTAAGTTGTCTAGTGATGATAGCTTAGTGGGCAGTGTGGTATTTGCTTAGGCCAGTAAGTGATAGAGTTATCACTTAGACGAGAGATTAATAACTTTTTCTCATATTGGTTGTAACTGGGTTTCACTTTTGCTTGAGAAGATTAGTGAAAACGGTTGAAAATCTTGTAAGACAGGTCGTGATTTTACTCCCTTGAGCAAGGAGGTTTACATGTAAAAAAAACTGCTTGTGTTGTGTTCTTGCTATTATTTTCTCTTTGTTCTTAAACTGTTTGAGTCAAGGAACCTGATCCGTTGACTGACAGTGGACGCACACATTCTATCATCTCTGAGCTCATATCCAGATCGACATCACACCTATATCATTGAGCAAAAATATGGTGAATCTCTCCAAATGCCTTTATATATTGAATTTGATCTAAGAAGGAAAAATTAGACGCATACGTATCCTAGCCACTGATTTGTCTGCGAACAAACCCTACTTCCCCTAATTCGCGTTTTATTCTTAGTTTTTTTTTCACTAGAAATTATTCATTTATCCTATTGTAGTTAAGCAACGTAATAGTAAATATGAGACTATGAGAACAAAATATAATAATTTTATTTACAATAACACTATAGAAGAATCAAAATATTCAAATTATAATCATAACCCTAATCCTAGGAAGGAGGATTCACTCTCTCAAATTTTATTTAAGGCCTCAAACTTATTGAGACGAACCTAAAAAGGAGACTTTGGTTATGTTATGATGTGAGACGTGAATTCTTTTTTGCCAACTGAATAATTCTAGCATGTGAAAATGTTCACAAGAAAAGTAAACAAGAAAACTCTCATATGTGCACAGTACATGCGAATCAAAATAAATAGGAAAGATAGGAGAATTTTCTAGCAAACATGTGAATCAAAGAA
The DNA here is from genome assembly GCA_027704805.1 of Solanum corneliomulleri. NCBI lineage: Eukaryota > Viridiplantae > Streptophyta > Magnoliopsida > Solanales > Solanaceae > Solanum > Solanum corneliomulleri. Next base: position 18,117 of record JAKWIY010001005.1, read on the forward strand.
CACATTTATATTAGGAAAATTTTGCACCAAATTAATGTCGAAGAATACGATTAGTGAAAAGGGTACAATCGCATATAGTTCTAATTAACTTTATATTATATTTTTTTAATATATATTATTATATATATATATATATATATATATAATATATATATATATATATATATATATATTTATATTCTTACTTCATAAGATTTGCATGTATTTATTCTCTCCGGACCACTTGAAGATTACGCTAATCAATATGTTATAATTTATTTATTTTTGGGAAAAGGGTCTGATATACCCCTCAACTTTGTCATTTGGAGCTGATATACCCCTCGTTATAAAGTGGCTCATATATGCCCTTACCGTTATACAAACGGCTCACATATACCCCTGCCGTTATAAATGGCTTACATATACCCTTCATTTAACGGAAGTTAAAAAGTTAGTTTTAAATTTATATTTATTACTTCTAATTTTTAAAAAAAAATTATTTAGGGGTATATATGATTCTTCTATCAAAGTACAATGTATATTTTAATTTTTTTCATACATAAATTATTTTTTGACTTCTTTTATTATAATTATTTGAATTTCTTATTCTTATTTTGTTTTTTCTTTCATTCCTTAATTTAAAGAATAAAAAATTAAACTATTTTTTTTGTGTGTATTGTAATTTAATTTCGTATTCGAAGAAAATTTTTGGTCATCTACAATAAGTTTTACAAGAATATTAGTGAAACATAAATAAATTTGATTATCAAAATATAATTATAAATTAGTCATTGAAACAAAAAAAAGTCAAAAAAAAATATGTTTGACGAGGATTAAATTTACTCATATGAGATTATATTTTTTAGAAAAAAATAATAAAAATTTAGATTGAAAATTATTATTTTTTCATTTCCGTTAGAGGAAAAGGGTATATGTGAGCCATTTGTTTACAAGTAGGGGTATATGTGAGCCACTTTCATAACAAGGGGTATATCAGCTCTAAATGACAAAGTTGAGGGGTATATCAGACCCTTTTCCCTTTATTTTTTCCCTTAGATGTACTAGAGATCCATGTTCATACGTGGTCTATTTAACTTTGTATCCATTATAGGTTAAAGGTTAATTAAAAGTTGACAAGTCATATATTGAGATTTGGTATATCAAAATACATCACATCAACCTAAACTTAACTGCTTAATTATTATTTTTTCAATAACTAGAAATATAAATTTGTACGACTTCTCAGGAACCCCAAATTTATTCTATTTATTGTCATTATTACATAAATACGTGCCTACTCCCTACTGTAGAGCAAATAAGGATCCTTTATTCCTGTAACAAATATATAAAAATATATATATATTCCCAAATCAGAATTTCTCTGCTAAACAACTCATAAGAATATTTATAATTCCACTTTTTTTTTTTCTTTTTTTCTTCCTTTTTATGGTGGTTTCTTGATTGGTTTTTATTCTCTGACAGCCAATACTGAAGAAAAAATGGATGGATACGTGTTGAAGAGGTACATGTAATTGCATGCTATAACCACTTTTACTAGAAGGACCATGGAGAAAAAGAAATGGAACAAAACTTATAGGGTGTGTTTGGTATTAAGAAAAATATGCTCCACGGAAAATGATTTCAATGAAAAATATTTTAAAAAATAAATTGGGTTCTTACTTATTTTCTAGCGTTTGATTAGTAAGCAAGAAATATTACTCAAAACATTATTCATATGTCATCTAGCAAAATTGTATGAAAACGAATGGGGGGTGGTGGAGATTGGGGGATTTAGGTGCGTAGAAAGGAGACAATAAAATTAAAATGATATTAATATAACTTGTTTTCCTTACTTCCATTAGGAATGTCATTTTCTTTTTTTTTTTAAGGAATTTGTTTTATTGGATTAAATATTTCAAAACATTTTGATCAACAAAACATAGATTTTTTTTTTTTAAAAAAAAAATGATACTCCATACCAACATACCCTTAGGAGAGAAATCAAATCATTTTTTCAAAATCAACATTGGAAGAAAATCTAATTAAATAGTAATTCTTCTATTTCAAATTTGTATATTACAAGAGTGTTATTTTTTTCCAATCATTGCACCTATATATTCTCTTTTTACGGTTAATTATTTTCAACAAACCGACGCATTCTCTATAATGTCATGATCTTTTTTTTGTTTATTTATTTTTAGAAATTAGAGTTTATGTTATATATTTTTTATCCTCAAATGTATATGCATGTTGTGTGTTTGACATTCTAAGTGATTTGATTGAACATAATAAAATAAGAAATTAAAAAAAAAATTATTTAAATTTTTCGTTTGGAAATTTTCTGAAAATAAAATCAAAGATTTTTCTTTTCGTTGGAATAGAAAAGTTGTTATGCTTAATTATTACAAAAAATGTGTTGAAAGCTGAAATATTATCAACGTAAAGCTTTTCCGTTAGATGTTAAATTATTCATCCAAGAATTGGAATACATTCTGAAAAATATACATATCAAATTATGAATTGTCTACTTTCAATTTTTTTTAAGAAAAACAATCTCAATTGTGTCGAACTTCCCATTTTTCAAATAATTATTGAATGTCTATCAATATAAGAGAAAATCTTATTTTTTGATATTTAAATTAGGTCTATTTTTTTTTATTTTTTTTTTTAAAAAAGTCACTGAGAAGACTTGATCAGTCTATTATGTGTATTTCAATCATTGGTCAGAAGAAAATTATTCTTCTATATATATATATTCAATGGACAAACTTGACGTTCAGAGAATAGCTTTTATATGATTATTAAAGGTTGTAATGATTCAAAAAGAAAAATTCAAATCCTTAAATAGATATCATTGAAAATAATATCGTATTTGATAACAGGAGCAATTTATCTTTTAAAATAAAAAATTTTATAGTTATTTTAAATTAATCAAATCTCAAAATCAACAAGAGAAAAAGAATACATAGCTTGTGACTTGACGTATGCGCCAATAACTCCACATGTTTTTGCCATGAAAACGAAATAAACAAATTATGTAGAGATTATAAATTTATGAGTGTCACGTAATTGGAATTCCCCTCACACTATAATTATGCAAAAAGAAGAGTTGTTCCATATCCTAAACATGTTTAATTTATCTTAGAACCCAATGATTGTCTAAGTCACATGTTTTCTTTAACCTTTATTAGGTTAATTAATTTGGCAAAGTAATTTAAATAAGGCCAGACAAAGTATACACATACACATTTAATAGTCCATACTACAAATTAATTGAAAATCGTCTAAATAATTGAGATGTAAATTTAATATGTTCATATGAATACTACCAAATATATTAGACTGTCCAGACCAATATAGTCAAAAATTTGTTATGATAACTCTTAAGGGATTGTTTGGTTATCGATTACTAGACTTATACATATTAGCTACGCAGTGACGTAATACATAAATAAATTTATAAGTTTACCAATTATGTAATCTCTTTTTCTGCATAATTAGGTTCAACTCTTTTTGCTTGAAAAGACATATTTTTCTATATTAAAAATTAATTTTTCATATTATTATTTATATTAGTAAATTAAGAATTTTTTTTATCAAATTACTATATGAAGTGGTAATAACTAAATTCAAATTTTAAAGCATAATTCATAAAATAAATTTTATGAAATGAATTTTTCATTTAAAAAGCGACAAATTAACTTGAGACACGTGAAATAAAATGGATAATTAATTTTATTATTTAGAAAGAATAAACTTTCAAGATTTGATTGGCCACAGAAGCATAAACATTTTCGTAGATGACTGGGCTATGGACCATTCTTGAATACGCCAAATATGAATTTTCATTATCAGCCTTTACCTAACCCCAATAAGTAAATTTTAGTTTAATATCTAAGTATTATTTAACTGATTAGACACCACTTAAAGACTTTTCTCTCTCACTCTTTTTTAACATGAATTATTAAGATATCTATTTTTGCCATATATTTAAAGTTTGTAATTAGCCCATAGTTGTCATATAATTGACTCATGTATTCCTTGTTAGCTTTTTCATTTATTTTTTGTCGTATTCCTTGTTATATTTTACTCTATACTTAATGTGTCAAGTCTGGAATTTCGACAAACCAATCGAATCTCGTTTAGAAAAAGATTAAAGATCACGAGAAAGATTAACGATGATGTTACATATTCAATTGAGATAGGATGAATGAAATTGCAGTGGGTGTCTTGTGCGATAAGATTGTGTCAAGACTTAAAGGTAATTAAGCTCTATATAGAGTAATTGTTACGGTAGACCAACTACTTTGTATGGGTGGAGTATTTGTGAATCTAGAAGATGAAAAATAGCATAAATGAGGATGATGAGATGGATGTGTGGACATACTAGGAGATATAGTGTATCATTAAAGACGAAGATATTTGGGACAAGTTATGAGTGGACAAGATTAGTTGAGCAAGACTAAGATGATTCAGATATGTAACGAGAATATATGCATAGATGCCTCAATGAAAATATGTGATGATGGTTAGAGTACGTAGGTCTAAAGAAAGGTAGAGATAGGCTAAAGAAGTATTAGAGAGAGGTGATTAGAAAAGACATGCACATCTGCAGTTTACTGAGAACATGACCCTAGATAAACGGATATTGAAGATTGAAGATTAGAATATAAGGCTATTAGTTAATCAAGCATAGTCTAGTTTTCCTTCTCAGTGTTATTGCTATTTACGTCATATTGTTTTTAATTTTCTTTTATTATTATTTGTTGTTAGGTTCAATTTGGCAATATTTATGTGGGCACTATTGTATTTTCTTTGCAAATTATATACAATTTCTTTACACCTAATTCATAAGGTAAGAATACCACAATCTATGTATGTCACTTTTTATCCGCACTTTATTCGTTATAAAATTATACTAATATTATTAGTGTTTGATAAGGAAGAATCAATAATTTAAACATATAGACAGGTACTTATGTTATATACGCCTGAAACCATACCCAAAAATATGCACTTAAATGCATAGTGATATACTTGCAATTTTTTCATTAAAAGAAGCAAAGTTAAGAAATGGTTACTCGATAAACATACATCACATGCACACAAATATTAGTTGCATGACCTAATACTCCGTCTAATAACTAAAATAAATGTCCTTATTTTATTTTTCAAAAGTCAATTTAATAATTGTTTGCAACAAATTTTAAACATATGAAAAATAAACAAACCATATAAATAAAATATGAAGAAACGTGATTTTATTCATCAAGATTGTGAGTATAAATCTGTTCCTCCCTTGATTCTACTCTAAGATGATTTATCCATGGTTCGAGGGCTATTAGTGACGTATTTCTCAAACTAGGATGATTTAGATTTGACCTCTCTATATGAATAATCCATCCATTTGTGGAGTATTCGAGATCTTGATCTCTTTGTGGATATTTCGAGAATGTCTTTAAGGGAATTTAGTACCCTTTATATATAGGCATAAACTAGGGTTTAGGGTTGAGTTCCCTCTAAGAATCCTTATCTGAGTTGAACACAATTTGTAGAGTTCCCAACTTAAATTGAACGCATCTTGTATAGTCCCACAAAATCTCAATGTTTACAATAATTTTTTAAAAGATTAGTATATGCACGTGTATTTGCTGCCAGAAGCCAATATCAAAGAATTGTTGTGAGGAATTGTACGTTTTGGTTTCTTTTAATATGTAGTTTTCTTTTTGTAGGTTTGTGCAATTAATTTCATTTTATTTATTATTTTTATTTGGTCAAAGTAATTGAATTGTCAAAGGGTTTGACTAGTCTTGAGATTATCATCATTGGATCCCACGCTTTCTGACTCTTTTAATCTCCACACTTCTGCCAATTTATAACTTGCTTGACTTTCTGTTACTTAGACTATTTTTCACATTTTAGTGTATTCTTGTCCTCATATTCTCCTGACAACTCTGCCTTTCATGTTCAATGCAATTGCTTTTGGATATAATTGTTGGTTTTGTTTTGTTCACTTTAGAAGTGACAGGAGAAAGACCAACCAAACACTAGGGACCAATGTAAGATTACGGTGTAATTGTGAAACTGCTTCATTCTTAATCGAATTTTACGAGTTTGAGTTCTGAGTATTGAAAACGTCACTCTTAAATGCGTTTTACATTATATGATTTAAACTTAGTTAGAGCTTAAAAATAAATTAAATAGTAAGGAGTCGTGTGGTGCTGATTAGAATTATGTTTGTATCAATAACATGACATTGTTATGCATGTCTTGGTTACTCTATCTTTTATACTATATAAAATAATACATAATACCGGATTACAGTGATTTGAACTTTGAATGATGAATAAAATGTTGGTGAATGATTTATGGTAAGGTAAAAGTGAAAAAAGAAGGTGGCCTAGTTCAGAGTGGGACTTGGGATGATAGAGTAGGGCTATTTTTCAGAGTTAGGCTACTTTATTAACTATTATTCTCCTTCTATTTCTACCATTTTCTTCACTGAAATTGAAGTAAAAATTCTAGGGATACTATATTAGGATATCATTGTTTAACACCTATGTATTTTTTAAATTTTTTTGCATGCCTACACATTTTGAAGAAAAAAAAATATGTATGAGAAGTTAGGTTTGACAAAGTCTAGTAGTTTGAAGTTTCATATACATGGCCAAGTTTAAATATTTTTGAATGAAATTCAAAATTAATTTCAACCACGTATATATGAACTTTTAGCAAAAGATGCTTGAAGTTTGAGCAAAGTGATCGACATTATCCAAATATTTTTTGCAAACAATATAGATTGGCAAAAATATTTTCATCATTGCACAACTTAAAATATCATAACATTTTTTAAAAAATTATATAGGATATTCATATGTCCTTGTGAAAAATAAAGACTATATTGACTATTCAATGATACATTCATGTTATTCACAAATCTTCAACAGTGTATACATCTGAGCAATATTCATCTGGTGGGCTTTCCCACTTCAATAAAGCCCAAACATGTTCATATGGTATTTCCATCATTCACATTGTATATTTACATATTTGTACAAATACATTTTTTTCATAACTAAACAATTTATACAATCAATCACAGATACTTTTCAAATGTACTTTTACATTGATAAACTTAAAAATATACAAATTTATATTTTTATACATATTCATATCCACAAATAAATATACATATATAAATGAACACATTCGTATACTGCCAGAGTTATACATGTTCAATACTTTCATAATCAAGTAATTTGTAGAAAAAATAAAAAATATTAATCAAATATATTTTTACATCGAATTAATACAAAAATTTACAAATTTACATATTTATATGCAACAATTTATAAGTTTATTACTTTATTAAACATAAGCCCACACTTTTAACCGATACATATACAGTTCATATATACATATAGATCAACCAATTTTTCTTCGTTTGTTTGAAGCTTTAGTGTTATGAGGAATTTATTTGATAGGGTATTTTTTTTATCGTTAACATAACTAGTTCTTGAAAAAATATTTTGCTTGATCATTGAATTCTCTAATTTTTTATTACAAATTTAGCGCCCCTATATCAATTAATTATAAAATATATATATAAAATGAAAAAAATTATAAAGATTAGAATGAATACAATGTTAAACTCATAAATACATATTCAACAAAGATGTATATTGAGTTTGATAATGAATATCAAAATACAATACAGCACTTAAAATTTGAATACATAATATAACATGTCATTCAATTTATGTAAATAATAAAAAAAATTGAAACGATACACTAAGATTCAAAATACAATAACCAAACAACAACTTAGGCTCTGAAAATTTTACAAAATGTAACATGCAAAACAGATTCAAAATACAGAATATGACAAATCATTACGTAATATAACATAATTAATTGATTCAGCATACAAAAAAAATCAGGCAACTAAAGATAAATACAAATATAAATATCAGAGTATAACAGTAATCGGTCTTGAGTAATAAATAGATTAGATGATGGAAAATCGATAGAGAATTATTGATTAAGTTGTATATCTAGTAATTCTCTACGATTAAGTCATTAGAGAGTGTTGTAGAAGATATCAATCTCTAACCAAGATTTCAGCTACAAACAATAATTCTGAAAGATTTGAATAAAAATAAAATCAGAAAAGAAATAAAAAATAATGATAAAGATTAATACCTTAATCAAAAAAATTGGATTCAGCTTCTCTCTATGTTCATTGTCTCCATTTTTTCCAAGTTCTAGTCTTTATTAATGACATGTGGCATAGTTAAATTTAATGACTATGATTTAATTAATTAAAACATATCCCTAACTATGGTTTAAATAATAAATATATTATTATATCAATTAAAAATAGCCCTATTATTTCTCTTTTTTTCTCCTCATTCCCTCCAAGCCCTGATTGTTTCTCTCCTTTCTCCCTATTCCCTCCAAAATTTTGTTGATTTAATTTCTAGAAAAATTTAAAATATACGAAATAATGAGCAACTTGAATGTTGGAGGATAATTTGAAGAGATAAGTATGAGAGGGAGAGAGAAATTTATTTTTTAAAAAAATAGGAGAGAAAATTAAATAAAGAATGTAACTGAAAACGTGTATTA